>JNEM01012278.1:0-16031 GCA_000697335.1 Conidiobolus incongruus B7586
AATTATTATCAAAATCTTTTAATAATTTTATAATAAAAACAGAGATATATTGGTTAATATATTTTTTTATATTATTAATAATCAAAAATAATAATAGTTTAAATATTTATTTTAGAGTTTGGAAAGTTTGAAATATTGTTTTTAAACTTAACGTAATTTGCTTAATAATCAAAAATTGATTTAAATAAAGTATTATCTCTATTAATTACTTATAAATTTTAAATAGCTTTATAAGGTCTATTGCTAAGTTTTACTAATACTATAGTATATAACTTTTTATCATTATTAATTTAATATGATTGAATGAAAAAATAAATTTTTTAATAAAGATTATATTATATATATAGCTATAATTTGTTTATATCCCTATTTATTATATATATATATATTATCCTAAAATTAAAAATAAATTTGAAAAATCAATAATTAAAAATTTCTTATTATTTTGATTCTAAAGAGATATTTATTGCTATATTGAAAATTATTTAATATTTTATTTTGAATATTATTGAATAATATTCAATTTTGATTACTAAACCTTATAAATTATATTTAATATATACATATAAAATCCAAGTTTTAAATGAATATAACGATATATGAATTATATCTTTTAGTATATTAATTAAATCTATCTGGGTTAAAATATATGTAATAATTTTTAATAAGCACTCCACAAAATGGTTTTAATATTTATATTATTATATGTTAATTATTTAATTTGTTGAATATTTAAATTAAATGATATCAGGTGGTTGAACTGTAAACTTTTAATAAAATCACATTTTCACGATATATTTGTAAAACTCAATATTTAAGCCAAAATAAAATATTACTTATATGAATAAATTGATTTTCAATACTTTTTGTTGTATATATAAGTAATAAAATTAGGCATGTTCTTGTTAATAATGATGCTTTGATACATGCAACTAATATTTGAGGTTGCATTGTCTATAATATTAATATAGACTATTTATTTGTGGCAATAAACAATCTCACAGAGTTTTTAAATTTACGCTTCTTTATAATACTATCATAATTAAATTTTAAATTTTAATTTTTCATTTTATCTAAAAAAATGACTTCCAACGACGCTAATCCTATTACTAATTTAAACCTTCACGAAGCTTTTTGAGCTGTAAACAACAGAGTTTTACAACACTTAAAATAACTTATAAACTACCAACCAACATCTATGACATGATTAAATTTTTATTCCAAACTAAATGACACCTGATTCAATTATATCGAGTATTTTTGCAATGAAGTAGATGTCCTAACTATGGAATGACAGATACCAAAATACCTTCATAATATATCCAACTATCTTAACATTAGGATATTTTGGAAAATGGTGATAATTTATAATCTGTAGTGCAATATTACCAAGTAAAAAACAAAGTACATGATTTAATACCAAGTAGACCTGTAACAAGATCTGTAGATCTGATCCTATACATCAGAATATTTAAGTAAGAAAATATTAAATAATTCAAAAATTTGGATTTTATATTAAATAAATTGAATTAAATGTATAATTATTAGTATTTATGGTGTATATTAATTTAAATCAGTTTATATAACTTGGACAAGTTTAAACTCAAGTTATTTTACTAACATTTTATTTTAAATATTATAAACAATTATATATACAATTATAAATTAACTTAAATTTTTTAATTATTATGATATATTAGTCATAAAATACATATCAAAATTTGTTAAGTAAAATTGATTTACTATTGAAATGTAGTTATTTATTCATATTCAAAATTTATTCTTTATGTTTTTTAACGTATTATATTTTTCTATTGTATAGTATTAATTTGATTAAAAATATTTTGAAATTAATCATGTATTTCATTAATTTTAATTTTCAGTATTATTTATTGGATTAATAATTCTTTAACAATCAAAGAAATTTTAGCCTAATTTTTAAAACAAATTGATTGTGATAGTGTGAAATTTCTATTTAACCAGAACTTTTAAAAAATTTTACTAATAGATTGTAGAATTATACTTTAGTATATTCAAACTAGCATTTATCAATATTCTTAAATATAGAAATACTTTATCTGAATTACTTGGAATTTGAATGAAAAATATTAATAATTTATTATGATAAAAACTATACAAACCATTTAATTCCACTAATATTTCATAAAGTTAAAAATATATTATATTATTTTTTTGGTTATCTTGTTTTTGACATTTAAATTCTTAACAAATTCTATAGTAACCATGTCAAATTCATTCAATTAACAAAATATATTGCTATTGGTGTTAGTTGACATATTTTGTTGGTTCAAATTTATTATAATCTAGATTTTATTGACAAATTAATATTTTTATTATTTATAATAGGGCTAATGGGTAATATTGTTGATATAAATTTGTAACATTACATGCATTACAACAAATGTAACTGGAAATTGCCAATATTTGGATTCGATATATGTGGAACTTATTTTGGCTAATACTAATTTAATATGACATTTATTATAATCACGGAAATTTGGGGTTCTGAGGCTCTTTTAATTTCCCGAGATCCAATAGAAAATGCACGTTTGAAAATTTTTATAAATATAAAATCACTTGATTTCGGCAATTTACTGAGGTATAAATGGAAGTGACTATTCAAAATTTATTATTTTATTGATAATTAATTTATATTTAATTATATAATATGGTTGATCTAGAGAAATTAGCGCCTTTTGTAAAATATTATCCTCCACTATCATTGATGTCATTTATTCTTTCAACAATTCTCTTTATGTTTATATTAACAACAAGGTTAATGAAGTTTAATGCAACTAAAAGATTAAATTATCGTCTTTATTTATGGACGATGCTACTGGATATGATCAATCACTTTCCTTTGCAGTTTGATTTGGAAGATAACTTACCAGGATGTAAAGCATATATGACCATCAACAATTGGTTTAATTTTATTTCAATTTCATTGAATGCAGCCTTAGCTTATAATATTCATATGGTGTTTATTCTTAACAAATCTAAGAGAACGTTAACAGAGTTCAAAACTTTACTTTGGGTCATAGCGTGTGCCACTATTTTAGCTATCCCTTTCACAATTTCAATTCTAATTGATTCCAAATGCACGTTGATGATTTTTTATCATGGATGGCAAGGTTTATTCAAAGTGATGGGATTGATAGGAATTTCATTTTTTATATTAACTACATATTGCCTTGTGGTCTTTCTTATGGTTGTTAAAAAATTGCTATCTCATCAAATTGTGACTTCGATTAATTCCAAGCTAACTAATAGATATATTAAAAAGCTTATCTTTCGATTGTGTCTTTATCCATTGGTTCCTGTTCTCGCTTGGTATCCATATATTTTTGTCGCAGTTGTTGACACTTTGCAATTGAGTCACTATGATTATATTATGATTGGTATTCAAGGAATAATAACATCATTATTGGGTACATTCAACTTTTTATTCTTTTTATCCGATCCAGCATTATCAGAAATTTATGAAGAAACCTTAACCAGATACTTTAACAAAGAGAGTGAATGTACAATTAGATTGAACGAAATTAAAGATCCCGAAATGAATCACAATATCCAAATTACCTATGATCTTCAAAACTCTGACCCTGATAATAAGCATATTAAATTCGTATAATTGCTAAACATTGATGTGCTTAATTACGAATTTTAATTAGTCAATTATACTACAGAACTAATAATTAAATTTTTTTAATTGACTATTCCACTTTTCGCTAAAATCTACCCAAATCTCGAAAATTGAAATCCTTATAAAATAATTAATAAATTAACAGTGAATTAATATCAATGAATTTGATATTCTACATTTTCATTGTCTTTTTTATTTAATTATATGGTTATCAACAATAATGAATTATTAGCTGTTCAAAACTAATTAATTCATTCATTTTGATTCCATATTTATCATTTGTTCACTAAACTGTTTATTTGATATATTAAAAGTTTAAACAATTTATATCACCTAGGATATTTACATTCCAATTATAAATGTAAACTATAATAAATATTATAAGGTTAGTGCATTATCGGCTATATTGTGATACATAATATCCAAATTATTTATATGGACAAACATTCAAGGACTACTTTGGATGAAATATCTCAACTTTTAATTATTTAACTGCTGAATAAACATATTATTTAGTTTAATATTTTGAATTATGAACAAAATTGTTTACCCTAGCAATTATACTAGTTGGATCTGAACATTCTTCTCTTTCTATGTATAATTTTTCCATTTTATCAATTCAAAATGAGGGTTTGGTAATATTAAACGATTTCAGCAACTTTTCTTAACAAGATATTATTAAGTCCTAAATTAATACAAGTTGAGTTGATTGTATTATAACAAGCTTTAGTGGGTACTTATATCAGAAAAATTAACTTTTCAAAGCCAAAGCTTGTTAAGAAGCAGTGATTTCACTAACTGTAGCAAGATATTGTTTATAAGATTTTCGTATAATTAGGACTAAAAAAATGCATGTTTAAAACTGGTTAATTAGCGCCTATGACTTGATTATAATTATGATTATTAATCTTCTGAAATGATAATCGCAGTAGATGATAAACTTGAATCAAACTCTTAATCCTAGTTTTGATGGAAATGATGGTGTAAAAGTTGCCTCCTCCCGAGAATCTAATTATATCCATCTGGAATTTTTCCAATAATATCATTCCGAAATTTCAAAAGTTTTTATACAAATTATTAACTAATATACTACTATTCTAAAAATATATGGATAAGCCAAATTTCCTTCATTTTTTAATCAATACTCATAATATTACAAAGATTTGATTGGTAACTTGAAATAAAGGGCTTATTTTAATATACATGATCTATTCTGATAATTTGTGTGGGTATATTCAAAATAAACAAAGTGCGAAGTATTTAATATATAATTATTTTAAATCTGAGATAAGTGATCTATAAGATATCAATAATTATTCAACCACTTTTGAATTGAAAGCTTTCGAAATCTAAATTTTTAAGTTTTTATTATTAATTTGTTCTAAATATTAAAATTTTAAAATTTATAATAATATAAATCGAATTTAAATATTTTATTGTACTAAAAATATTAATTTAAAAATAACAAGCTTAATATATTTTAATATAATTATTGGACATTGAATTTATTCTATATCATTATAAATTCGAATTATTAACTTAATATTTCAAATAACAATAGTAATGACTTAGAGAATTTTCATACATTAATATAACGGAGTTGTTAAATGGAATTTTTATAATTAACAATTATTAATGGCTAAAAACAGTGAAAAGATTATTTTCTTATTTTGGAAATTATATTATCAACTTTGGGAAATATTTAATAAATCAAATTTATTCCTAAAATCAGTGTAATTATTTATACATTAATTATGTTAATTTAGTTAATTTTAGTTGGCTGAATCCCCTTAAAACTATGAAACTTTTCAGATTGTACAAATGAAATGCCCCAAGTTTTTACCTTGAAAGACATGACAGTCCACCTTTTATTTATGAGTTAATATATGCTTAAGATTCTGTGATTCATATTATTTTTGTATTATGTTCATTCTGATTTAAGCTTTTTATCTTAAGTATTTAAAATATTTAAATATCTATCATAATCACATTTATGAAAAATCAAAATCCTCTAACAATGAATTATGATCAATTATGTAGTATGACATATTATTTTGTTACTTGCTGAATAAAAGCAATAAATATTTAGCTCAAAGATTCCAACTCAATAGCAGGAATATAGAGGCCTTGAATTTCGCATAATTTCCAAGATATTTCCTCTGAATAGTATCACAACTTTATAACCTTAAGTTGAGTTTAAAAAACCAAAAAATACATTTTTTCATAATGTATTCATATTAATCTTTTCTAATTTGTTCATATATTTAATCTATTATGTCGTTACTTGCAGTATTTTAAACTAAAATCCTGAACTCTTAAAAAGTAAATTTGATTATTAATTTTAACATTAGTATTCAATTAACAATGCCAAAATAAAAATTTAAAACAAAAAGTAATAATGACCATATATTGTACAAGCAGCATAATTAATTCTATGTATTTTGCTTAACTACAAGGTAGATTTAGTGTTGTAATATTCTCAATAAAGCGATTTTATTTGAAAGATACTTTGAATTGAATAGTTGTATTTATATTGATAATGTCAATCTTAAGGATAATATTTATATTAACATTTACTCTGTGCCTCTCTTGATGTATTGAAAGATATAGTTATCAAATATAAAATATACAAACTTCATTAGCGTTTTGAGTATTTTTTTTTAAATTCATTTATCGTATATAAAAAAATATAAATATTTCAACACGAATATTTTTAATATATTACATTGAACCATATAATTAGAAATTTAATAAATCTATTGATTTTAAATTATCACAGTTCACTCTATCTGTAAGAGATCATGATTTATTTTCAAATTTGTATTTTTCTTAAGTTTTTTTGATTCATATACTTGGATACTAACAAGTATAGTGACGTTATTGGAATTGAGTTGATTTTTTTAATATAACTCACATAATTAATAAAACTATTTCCAGTTAGATTACCCAAAATTTCAATTATATTTCATATAATTCAAACAGAAATATACTTCGAAAAATAATTATTTGTGATATTATTTGATATTATTTGATATTATGTGATATTATATAAAAATATTAATACATTTTTGTTTTTATTGGGTTATAATATCATAAGCAATATATTGAGTATCAATTCTTATTTATCATGGAATGTAAATATTATTTGATAAAATATTAAAATTTTGAGAAAAAAAATTTTTTTAAAAGTTTATATTATAAATAAAATAATAATAAAGTATATGAAAAAAAGCCAAAAATTGTATACTTATGATATTTTTGAAAAGATAAAAATTAATAATTATTCTTTGTGCAAAGAATCAAAAAATACTCAATTATGCCATATTGCCAATGATATGGTTTATCACAGTATGCTTTGTGGCTTTGAAATTATATTATCAATATGTAATAGTATAAACAAAAATGCAAATTATATATATCGCATCACATATTCCAGAAATACAAGTTGTAATCTAAACACTAGTAATCAATTAATTAACATAATAACGATGATTATAAACAATATCAATATAATTTTTATTCGTCAAGAAAATTAACAAATATTTTATGGAATTGTTGGATAAATATAAGGCTAAAGAATCATGATTATATAATCTAATAAAAACTGTTAAAACGATGTGATTGTAGAATATATATAATGTTATAGTAAACACATCTTTTATATGCTATTGAAAAAATGACAATTTGAATTGCATTTTTTTGATACAAGAACCAAATGACACAAAGTTAATTAAATTTAATTCCGAAATAATTTAATGAATATACAATATTCTAATTAATTTAGTGGATAATTATTATTTAAGTCAGATTTTTAAAATTTCAAATTAATAAATGTGGAACCAGTAATGGATTAAGCAAAATATTTTAAAGAATCCAGTGTGTAAGTTGGAGATTTTAAGAATAATGAATTGTCCAAAATCCAAAAAAAATATTTTGATATTTTACATAATTTATTATTGAAAATCCCATATGATTCGAATCAACCCCACAATAATATATATAAGATGAATATATACTCTTGAGAGAGTTGACATAGAATACTTATTGGTTTTATTTAATTAATCTAGTATATCGATATATACTTCTAAAATATGGTGAATCAAGAGAAATTATTACCATTCGTTCAATTATATCTGACATTGACAATTATGTCATTTATTCTTTCAGTAATATTGTTTGTTTTTATTTTAACTACCAGATTAATGAAGTTCAAAGCATCCAAAAGATTAAATTATCGCCTTTATTTATGGACGATGCTATTAGATATTATCAATCATCTTCCACTACAATTTGATCTAGAGGATAATATTGTAGGGTGTAAAATCTATATGATTATCAACTATTGGATCAACTTTATTTCGATTTGCTTAAATGCTGCTTTGGCATATAATATTCATATGGTTTTCATTGCTAATAAATCCAACAGAACGCTGTCAGAATTTTATACTATGGTTATAGTTTTATCAGGGGCTTTGCTTTTAACTATTCCATTTGCAACTGTGACTTTAATTGATCTTAAATGTACGTTAATGATTTATTACCATGGATGGCAAGGGCTATTAAAAATGCTTGGATTGATGGGATTATTTTTTTTCGCATTAACAACATATTGTCTGGTTATATTTATCATGGTAGTTAAAAAGCTATTATCACATCGAGTAATGACAGCAGCCGAAAATAACCTCCTTACGAATACTTATATTAAAAAGTTAATATTTCGATTATGCCTCTATCCTCTTGTTCCCGTTATTATCTGGTATCCATATATCCTGGTGACAATTGTGGATGCTTTAGAACTTACCCAATACGATTATATTCTAGTTGGCGTTCAAGGGATCCTAGCATCATTACAGGGTACATTCAACTTCATATTCTTTTTATCAGATCCAGCTCTCCCAGAAATTTATCAAGAGGCCTTAAATAGATATTTCAGAAAACAAGAGGAAAGTACGATAAATTTAACTGCTTTAAAAGATCCTGATATGAATTACGATGTACAAATCACTTATGAGCTTCAAAATTCTGGTTCTAGCAATATGAATTTGAAGTTAGTATAAAGGAATTAATTATTATTTACGAAACTTATCATTGAATAAACTATATTGAACTAACTCGATTATTGATATTCTACTTGAATTATATTTTTAAAATTAAAAATCAAATTACAGCTCATTGATTACGTATTATAATTTCGATATAAAGTCTTGATGTTATAATACTAATATTATACACTAAAAAGAAATGCTCTCTATCTATTTGCTATTAGTCAAGTTAATTTGCTAATACTAAACTAAAATTAAGTTAATTTTGATATTTTCAAGTATACCTTAGTACATCATCTTAAATCTTGATCTTAATATTCATTCAATAAATTATCCGTCAATTTCAGGTTCATTTACTCACTCCATCTGGTAAATCCATTTTGGCTGGTATTGTTATTATGTAACATCCGAATAATTTATTAAATAATATTGACTTGGTTTAATATAATCACTTTCAGCCAATATCTGGAGTATTTGGTTGGATCAATATTATAACAACCTTGAATAATTTTTTTTATCATTGATCCTGTTTGATATTTTTTTAATGTTGATAGTATCATTTAATACATTATGAAATCACATTTTATCAAAAGATTAAGATGATATTAATTATTACTGATATAACGTTGAATTATGAATAATTTAGCATATTATTGAATCAAAGTAAAGATTTCGTAACTTAAAATCAACAAAGTAATCTAGGTTTTTTGTATTTATCATTGTCTGCTAATAAAATAACCATATAATGAACTATTTACATTATTCTAATATTGAATCGATATTACTTTATTAAAATATATAAAAATAATATTTTTTTTAAAAAATATTTACATATTTATTCTATTTTTAACAATAATAAAAAAGACTAATAATAAATGAATTTTAAAATTTTATATAGTTGTTATTAATGATAATAAATAAAAAGATAATAATATAATTCTAAAGGAATTTAATGAATTAGAGATATTTGGCAAAAGACCTGGATTTAAGATATTATTGGTTGTTGTTACAAATTTTTAAGTGAATTTTATTCAGAATTAATTTTTGAAGACCTATTGCTTTAATACTATAGTATATTATAAGTCTTAATGAAATATTTGCAGATTAATTATCTCAAATATGAGGTTTAAGGTTTTAATAATTATGTAATTATTTTAGTTTTATATATTATAGCTCTATGTCATTTATTATTTCTAATTTTTTTTATTTAGTCGAGTTGAATAATTCAAATCTCAAGAAACTTGATTTTTAATACTTAGAATCCATATATTAGTCTTTAAAGTGAATAAATAGGTTTGATGATAAAGTGAAT
This sequence comes from Conidiobolus incongruus B7586, assembly GCA_000697335.1. Lineage (NCBI taxonomy): Eukaryota > Fungi > Entomophthoromycota > Entomophthoromycetes > Entomophthorales > Conidiobolaceae > Conidiobolus > Conidiobolus incongruus. Next base: position 10,019 of record JNEM01012278.1, read on the forward strand.
AACTGATTTTACCAGGAATAAGGTAATTATGTATGTAATTAAAGATTAACTCTTTTTTAATTGATAGTTAGTTGAATTATAATGTTAAAATACAAATTATTTGTCTGAAAAGGACATTTTTCAATTGATTCCATTGGTATATTATAAAATATATAATAAAGAAATATTAAATTATATTTATTACCTTGAATTTGAAATAATAGGAAATTTTTTAATTTCTGGTTTTTCAAACATATTATTAGTTTGAAATAAATAAATATATATAAAGTTAATAGGAAATTATATATTTTTAATATATATATATATATATATATATATATTAGTTTTTTTGATTAAAAAATTAACTTTTTAAAATTGGTTGTTTAATTTAATCATGCTTAAACCAAATAGTGATCATCAAAAGTCTTTTATTTTGGTATTAGTAAAACTTAACTATAAACCCTCTAAAATTATTTAAAATTTACAAGCAACTTTTGGTAATGAAGTATTATTTAAATTAACAATTTATTGCTAGGTAAATTACTTTAAAGCTAAAAAAGAAACTATTCAAAACTTGTTAAAATCTAAAAGATTAACTTCAACTGTTACTTTTTCAATTGTAAATAAAGTGAAAAAATATATTGAAAAGTACCTTTTTATTTCAGCTAGAGAATTATCTAAACACTTTAATATTAGTCTTACAAGTATTTTATATATTTTAAAGTTTAAACTAAAATTAATTAATAGTAAATTATATATTGTTTTTTTAAATAAAAGTATTTCTAATTAGTATTCTCAATATAATTTGAGAAAACCTATTATTTTGCATGATAATTGTAAAATACATAAATCTAAAGCTGTAAAAAACTTTCTAATTAAAAATAACTGGAAAGAACTACCACATCTAGTATATTCCCTTGATTATAACCTATGTGATTATAATTGCTTTAAGCAATTAAAAAACCAGCTTACAGGAAAGAAAATTTCTGCAGGAAAATTTAATTGGTTTGTGAAACATCAAATTTTAGTCCTTAATAAAAAGAACTATTTTTTAAGTGTTAGAAGTTTGCCAAAAGTATAGCAAAAAGTTATTAATAATAAAAGAAACTATTAAATTTATATTATATATTTATTTTAATATATCATATATTCAAATGTTTATTTATTTTTAATTGCAAAAAATTCCCATTATTAAAAATACAGAGTAATATGTTTGAAATCTAAAAATTAATATAATGATAATTGCAAAACTATAACAATTTTTTATAAGTCATTGGTATCATATTATTTAATATAATTTCAATTTATAATATTTGAAGGATAATAAAATTATTAAGCACTTAATATCAGAAAGTATATCCAATATTTTCGAATTATTAGTAAATTGTTACTATTATTTAATATTTTGTGTCAAATCTCTTATTCAGTTTAAAGGAAATATTAAAAATTTTAATATTCATAAAAATATAGAATTGTGCATATCTTATCTTGACTTGAGTATGCTTATTACAAATTATATATATGATAAATTTATGTAAATGTATATCAATATTTTTGAACTTTAATATCATTTTAAAATAGCTGTTAAAATTGATCTTCAGCAGTACGAAAATAGTCACATATATTTAGATTAATCAAATTTATCCATATTAATATTTATCGGTTTTATATTATCACAGCAACTTTTTGGGCCGAAAATTGCAAATTTAATGTTATTAGACAATAGGAATTGTTGAATTCCAATATGAAATATCAGAATTGATAAAATTCCCAGACCAGATGATTGAAAATTTTCCAAATATAGAAAAAACCTAATATTAAATCATTTAATTCACACCTTTCACGGTCCTATATATAATCAACGAATTTCACTCATTAAAGGGAAATATTAGACAAAAAATTTGTTTTGATGGTATTTGAATTAATTTTGGGTATTTGGTTTATTACTATTATATATCGTAAAATCAAACAATTCATAAAAATTAATAAAACATTTATCTAGATTGAATTCCTTTATGATTATTACTTAATATATATTTTACAATGTATTCCAATTTGTATAACTTAACCTCGAAAACATTATACAACCAACCCCAATACATTACTCTAACTACTCTAGTTATTCTCAACACATACTCATTTTATTATCACTTAATGAGTAATAGGCCTTTATTCTCCAATAAATTTCATTCTCCCTTCCTACCAAATTATTTATAATATCGAATGTATCCTTTATATTTGATTTAATATTTTTTTACATTATTTCATGAAAATATTTATGTCAGAATCCAATATATAATATAAAATTTTATTATTAAATGATTAATTATAATATGAATTAATAAAATTAAAATTGGTATAATTAATATAATAGTTCTTTAAGAATTTATTTTACTGATTTATTATTTTGAAATAATAAATTTTGAAAAATTTTATTAATCAAATTATATTCAATCTTATATTATATATGTATAAATCAAATTTTTAAATTGATATTTAAGTATTGAAAGAAATTAAAAAATAATTGATAATACTATTGATATATAAATTAGAAATAATATTCACCATTTATAAATTGAAAAATATCAAAATAAACTTTCAGTGGTTTGAAAATGTAAAAAAGTGTTGGTAAGAATGTCAAGGTTCACTCGAAGCCGACAAGATATGAAAGGCGTCCATTGCCAGGGATCGAACCTGGAAACTTCAGGTTCATACCCGTTAGCTCTTCTCGATCCAAGACACCTTAATCACAAATTAAATCAATATAAACTAACCTGAAAATTTTAAATTTGCTAAAAAAAGCAAATAAATCTCCGAAAATTAATTCCATTTGTTCAATATTAAACAATTTACAAAGTTAAAATCAAAATTATTATTATAGGGATAATAACGGTAATATAATTATAATTTTTAATAATATATAATTAAATATATAATTTATACAATAATTTATGATTTTATAAATTTTTCAATCTTTTATAAATTTATTTCGAATTTTATATAATTTTAATTAAATCAAATACTGATTGATATTTTAGAAATGTATATTAGAATCGACAGTAGAAATGATTTTTTTAGACTTGATAATATCAATTTGGTTACTTTTCTTTATTAATGGAGTGATCTAGGTAGAACATAATTAAAAGATATCAAATCTTAATAATCAACAATTACATGGAATTTATATGAATAGCCAATAATTTCATTTTTATATTATCATCTTCATAAAATATCATCACTGCGGAATTTGGGACCTGTGATGATATCTCTAATAGGGTTTACAATACAACTACCTCCTTTCGTACATACATCATTGGATCCTTGGCTCATGGGGATAAAGTAATCCATTGGGGAATTCTTTCTTCTGAGGAACTGGCAACTTTAAATATATAGCATATTCTCTCTATTGCAATATTGCATGGAATTAACCAATCATTCGTGGTCATTAAATGTAAGAGTGCAATATAATTGGATATTATATTGATATATATGGGCGCTCATTAAAGGCATGTAGTTCTCTCAGAAAATCACAAGGTTCATATTACCCATAAAAATGCTGAATACTAGAAGAGTATTGCCATCACAAAATACTTATAGTTTGGACAATGTTATAATATCATTTTATCGGTTATCATTTTAATTAAATGAAATGATTTATATAAAATACGTGTTATAATATTATACTACATATATTATTTAATATATTTTATTATTTAACTTATGTATATGTATTACTCTTAATATAACATTATGAATTTTTTAAGTTCAAATTAAAAATTAAAAATTACATAAAATATTAAAATCAAATAATTATTTTATAATACTTGGGAAATCATTATTATTTTTTATATGTAAGTATAATTGTTATAATAATATGTAAATAATAGTAAAAGCATTTGATTTCATAAAGGTAATTTGGTATTAATTAATAATATGATTAAATTATAGTATCATATTCATTCAATCATATCTAGTTTGAAAAATTAAAAGATTAACTTATAATATAATAAAAAATAATCAAAGTTTTATCACATTGTTATATTCTGTAGATATTATTTGTATTTATAAATAATTTTAAAAATTTGATAGATAGATAAGTAATATATTCATCGCAATCAAAAATATTTTTTAAAATGAATTTTTATGATTTTCATTTACTGATATAATAGATATCTAAATTTGATTATTTAATTATTATACATGTTTTAATCATAAAACAAGTTTAATCAATTTCATATATAAATTGATTGGCTAGTAATATTATCTATGAAACCAAATTATTACAATTGTCTCGAAGCAGCAGAGCCGCTCGCCATTCAACTTTAACTGTCCGGCGTGATTCCCAATATAATCCACTGGCAAATACTAGGCACAATTCTTGCACAATGGAAAATCCCAGACTATAGGAGTATTTGGAGTTTCAACACATTGGTAAAGCACTAACCAAACTATAAAATAGTCACTGGGCACCTATTTACTCAAGGATCATCCAGATCAGGGCCAAGCTCTACACCTGGATATTTTAATAAAATCCTTTAAAGTATCTGGTGAGCTGTCCTTGGCCTGTTTTATCGAATTTACATGATCTTTATTGCAAATCTACTTTCTAGAAGATTTGTACTATGGTCAACCTGTTAATATTATGGAACAACTTTTGCAAAATGATTTCTCTAAATATAAGATAATAATGTTGTAGTAATATGTTTGATCTTCACTCTCCTGAAGAAAAATATATATTATTCAGATTCATATTAATTGAAAAACTTTATTAGATCAAGTTAATTCAAAATTTTTATTTAAATATTGATATTAATATTTATTTTTATTATTATGGAATAGAAGGCCAACTCTCAAATAGTTGCTTTGAAGTTAATAATGAAGCATACCTTTCTAATCAACGCAAATATGCCATTTTTCTTAAGCATTTCAGCCACACTTTACCCTACCTGACATCTTGGAATCTTTACATTCTTCGAATGGTGAATCGTGAGCTTTACTCTCCTTCTATATCATTATGTCTTTGTAAATTTAAAATTGGAATGACTCGAACTATTAATATCAGATTAGAAAATGGTGTTGCTGTCACAAGTCCATCATAACATTACTTAAAATGGGTCTATATTAAGATCACCCAAAAAACGTCAGCAAAACTACTCAAAATAACTAGGACAATTATCACATGATAATTAAATATAAGAACATACATCAAAATAACCTATCCAGCTATTTTTATTATATAAGTATTCAAAAATTAATGCTCTGAAAATTAAATAATGATATTTTTAACTACTGATTTTTCAAATTTACTTATAGTTTGATAATCAAATTTAATGAAAAATAAATAAAACATATAGCTCTATATAATGCATAGAAATATATTTTTTATATTAATATTTTTCATAATAATCTCTTTAATTATATTATATAATATCAAATTAGTTTTCAGTAAATATTATAATAATCATCATTAACTTTAAAAATAAAACTCACCGAATAAAAATTTAAATTGAGTAAAACTTATCAACAAGTTATGAACAAAATATTTTATCTAATCTAATATTTATTGATAGGTTTATTACTTTCAAATTAATAAATTAATTAATTACTTAACTTTTCATCATAAAAAATCACAAAATATATTGAATAACATTGATTGACTTCAATTAAAATAATATTAAAGAGCTTAAATATTGATTGTATAAGTATATTATAATTATCAAATTTTATATATAATTTAATCAAAATATGAAAAACTCAAATTATAATTTGTTGATGATGGAAAAAACAAAATATCTATATTTAAATTAATAAATCTTTAAAATTGGAGATTATTTTTGAATTATTATATATCAAAATAATACTTCCTTTGAATATTTATATATTTCATTATAATATATAAAATTGGGTTTAATTAAACTAGCTATATTTATTATATTACATATATTTTTTAAAAAAAATATGAACTATATTATTAATCAAAATATATTATATTTTAATTTTATAAAGAAAAATAAATAATTTTCATTTAAAAATG
>JNEM01012280.1:0-20394 GCA_000697335.1 Conidiobolus incongruus B7586
TAATATTTAAACTTAAATAATAAAAATATAAATTAAATAATAAAAATAAAGCTTTAAAAAATCTAAACTAGTTATAATCAAGTAAAATATCATAAAATACAATTAAAGCTAAATTTTTATAATAAATTATTATAATTCATATATCCTAAACTCCTTTATATAATTTTTTATTTAAAATCAAAAAAAAGATATAAAGGAAAGATGATCCCTTTTATAAATTCTAATATACAAACATTGTATTTAAAAGTGAATATTAATTATTATAATAAATTATAATAAAATACTGTTTTTTAATTTTATGAGTAAATTAATAAATAATAAGACTTTTATTATTATATTTAAAAAAATTTCTAATTAATATTTGAATTATATATTAAAGATATCTTTTATAATATATAATATTTATAAAATATATAAAATTGAAATTATAAAAGATTTTTTATATAAAAAATTAAAAAAAGTTTCCATATCTAATAAATCAACTAGATTATAATTTATATAATTATAATAGTTTTAGGTAATTAAAACTATGCATATAGGAAATAAAATTTTTATGAATTAATTAAATTGATTTATAAAACATCAAATTTCAGTCTTTAATAAAAAATTGTTTTTTGAGTGTTAGAATCTTGTTAAACATATAGTAAAAAGTTATTAATATTAGAAAAGAGTATTAATTTTATATTGTAAATTAATTTATATAATTCATATATTATAATTTTAAAATTTTGTCATTACTAAATTTCAGTATTAAGTTTAGCTTTGATATGATTTTTCAAATTAAATTTAGCTAAATAATATCTTTTATATAACCTTCTTAATTCTAATAGTCAACCAATATATGAACAATTTTAGTTAAAAATCATATTAATTCAATATAAATGTACCGCCAATCATCAACAATTTCTAATGAATATCAATTTCCGATGTTTCTTAAAATCCCAGATCAAGTATAAAACTTTTACAATTAATATTTAATTAATAATATAATATTAGACTAGTCGTTAATATATACCAAATTTGGTGAAGATTTTCGATTATGTCAACGGTTACAAAACCATATTAAGTAAATTATTAATCACTATTGATATAATATAGATCGGAAAACTTTACAAAATCCGAATAACATTCAAGAAAACTCTGAAACTTTGGAAATTGAATAATATTCGGAAATTAGTTTCAACAGCGCGATATAGAGGAATTTAGAGCTGGAAATTATTATTTCGAAAATGTACTCAAGTAAATATAAATATATGCCAGCAGAATGAATGATATGGAGTCCAGATAATTTGTAATATTCATAGACCTAACAATTGTGTTGCATGTTTTTATGTTACTTTGTAATATTGAATTTATTATCGATTATAAAATGTAAGACTGTATTTCACCAAGGTAACCCAATACCAATCACTACCCATTTATTCTAATTGTATTGTAGTCAATCAATTCGACTTGGAAGGTAACACATGTCCTCTACCCGTACGTCGTAATCTAATTTGTCCAAAACTATGTGTCAACAATATTGATCAATGCCCACCAAAGATAAAGCCAACCTGCGCTGAGGGGATGGTATACTGTCCAGATGGACAGTGCTATCCAGAGAAATGTCCTGACAATTTGGTCAATCCGTGCAATTGCGGCCAGCCTACTGATATGGGAGTAATGCCTTGTAATGTAACGATGATTATCATGGTGGATGTGAAGGATTACAAACAGACTGAAGAGCCTCAGCTGCTGAGTGCAGAGTGTGCGAGGCAGTTGGAGTTGGAGGGCGAATGGTCCATTTATAATGGGGAGAAAAGTGATAAGTCATTTTGGGCACAATGTCCAAGGTCTTTGGACCCAACGTGGACCTACTCCGAAATCATTTGGAAGGCGGTATTCAGCTATGTTGGAGCCCAAGCTGGTATTTTGATTCTTTGGCAAGTGTACAAAACTTTGTTGGAGTTGGGATCTCGCGATATGTTTGCATGCGAACGTACTCCCGAGGCTTTGGGATCATTTGACAATTGTAATACTAATGGATATGTAATGAATACTGAGAAGTCTTTCGGGTCCAAATATTTGAAAATGATGGAAAAGAATGACCTCTTCCCAATAAGCGGCTACAAGAGTTACTTTTTAGGCACTTTGACATTTTATACACTATGTCTAACAACTGTGATGCTTTGGGTCTTTATCCTAATCATTATATTAGACTACTATGGCCATATTACAGGCCTTCCATTCGGCACATTCAAAGGCTCATGGGCACTATCGTCCATCACAATGATGGCTGTCTGGATATGTACTGCAGTGTGGATGATTGCCCTCAATGTGGTCAAAGCACGCATCCGAAATTATTTCCGTGTCAAGGTCAACCCCCTCAGAGCGGATTATATTGAAATTAAAAAACCTAGATTTCCAACCATTCTCAGTGAGAACCAGACTACTAAGCTGGTGAGATTGGTTCAAGGTCTAGAGCGTATTCTGAATCGAGCTGTTGGATGGGATAAATTCATTACCACAGAGAGGCTGTACAGGACTCAAACTGGCAGAATTTATTTCACTTATCGATGTACTCGTCTCGTATATCAAGAAAAATTGGGATTTTTTGCACCCCACCAATTCCATCTCGGCACTGGATACGAAGATTTCGCACCTCTCGCCAATGGAATATCCGTCGAGGAAGCGAATCGCCGTCTCGAGTTAAAAGGTCCTAACTTCATCTCTGTCAAGGTCGACTCCCTACCCAAGGCACTGGGATTGGAACTCACGGGGTTCTTCTACTCCTACGAGTTCATGCTTTTTACCATCCTATTCTATTTGGATTACTACATTATCGCCTTCGTCGTAACCGGCGTCATCATCATTTCCGCCTTAGCCAAAGTAATCACGAAAAGAAGCTCCGAACTTCGAGTAAAAGCTATGGCAGAGCAAACTTCCCACGTCAAAGTCCTCCGGGACGGTCGTTGGCTTGAGTACTCCAGTGATAATCTCGTCCCCGGTGACATTATCGGCGTTTTGGACAAAGAAATCCTAAGTTGTGACTGTGTCCTACTATCTGGACGTGCTGTGGTCGATGAGAGTTCTCTGACCGGAGAACCATTGCCAATTAGGAAGTTTCCGCTACCGTCAGATCATACCAACTTTGATGCAAATTCTCATTCCAAAATTCATACATTGTTCGACGGTACTAAGATTGTCCAAGTCGTTCCGGAGAATGGCGAACTTTATGTCAAGGCATTGGTTTTGGAGACTTGTACATCGACAGATAAGGGGAAATTGATCCAGAAGATTTTATACTCACAACCAGTATCTTTCATATTTGACGAGGAACTCAAAGTTGTGATTGTGATTTTAGTGCTTTGGGGTTTTGTCTTATTCGGATTTGGCGTGTGGTTCATGAGTCAAGAACTCGCAGTCGCTTGGTTCTACAGTGTGTTCGCAATTGCTGGGGTCATAAATCCCCTTTTGCCCGCTGCTCTTGTGATTGGCCAAAGTGTGGCAGCAAAGAGACTTCGAGATCGTAGAATCTTCTGCGTGGATTACCCTAGAATCATAATTGCCGGCAAAGTAGAATTATTCTGCTTCGACAAGACTGGAACTTTGACGAAAGATGGTTTAGAGTTCTTTGGAGGTCAACCTACAGTCCTCACTAGCCAAGGCGTCAAACTCGGAGAAATTACATTAGATGCAACGAAATTCCCTCTGGAATACGAACTCGGCCTCGCAAGTTGTCACTCTGTCACAAGTGTCAACGGTATGCTCATAGGAAATCCCGTCGATATCGAAATGTTTAAATTTATTGATTGGCATCTCGATAATCCTGAACAAGCCAATTATCTGGATACAATTAGATCTAAATCTGGAAGAATCTTTCACGCCATTCAGAGATTTCAGTTTGTGCATGTGAGAGCTTCCATGTCTGTGGCTGTGTTCGATCCCAGTACTGGTCACGTTCACATTTTTGTGAAAGGTTCTTTCGAAAAACTGAAAGAATTGTGTAAGTCGGACACGTTCCCAATTAATTATGACGAACAAACAGAAAATTTAGCAACTCGAGGGTGCTACGTCTTAGGTCTCGGGCATAAAGAGCTAGGCAAAATTCCAATCGAAAGAGTCAAGGAAATGTCCAGAGATCACCTCGAGTCCGACATTAATCTTATTGGACTGATTGTTTTTAGCAATCAGTTGAAACTTGATACTAAAAAAGCTATAACCGAGCTTAAGTCGGGAAGTATTCGTACCGTAATGATTACGGGAGACAATGCACTAACTGGAGTTTACATCGCCAAAGAATGTAATATGATGAACCACCAGGCCAAAGTGTTTTTGGGCGACGTCGACAAATTCGGAAACGATATTGAATGGCAGGATCTTGATTCTAATCCTAGGACTCGCATGTACACAACTGAAGAAATTTCTTTTCAAGTTGATAATTCAAGTAATGAAGATAGACCAATTGAACTTACAGTCACTGGTAAAGCGTTTAATATTTTGTTTCAGAGACAAATGCTTTATGATCTATTATTACATATCCGTGTATTTGCCAGAATGACTCCTGCAGATAAGGTTCATTGTGTCGAATTGCATATGGAACGAGGTATTACAGCGATGTGTGGCGATGGTGGTAACGATTGTGGTGCTCTACGTGTAGCTCATGTTGGTCTTGCTCTCAGTGATGCAGAAGCTTCGATTGTGTCTCCATTTAGCAGTAGTGACAAATCAATCAACTCATCCGTCAAACTTATCCGACAAGGGAGATGCGCACTCGCAACTTCTTTCGCTAGCTACAAATACCTAATAATGAATGGTGAAATCCATGCAGTTCTCAGATTTTTGATCCTTTACTACAACACTGTATTCTCTCAAGGTATTTATATATTTTTGGATAGTGTCATCACTATTCTTCTGACATATACGTTGACTCAAAGCTCTCCTTCGCCCAAGCTTTCTAAATATCGACCCACGGCTCGATTATTAGGGTGGGAGACTTTGGCATCGACTATTGGTGTTATAATCCTAAATATCATCTTCCTTTGTGGTGCTTGGAAATATATGTCCAGACAGCCATTCCATGCTTGTAACGAGTTCGATGCAACAGCTGTAGATATGTTCAAATGGAAACAACTTGGAGATAATTACGAATCGCAATTGGGTGCTTTCCTAGCAATGTTCCAATTTATGGCAATTTCGTTCACTTACAACTTGGGATCTTTGCATCGAGAAACTTGGTACAAAAACAAACTCCACATGCTATTTTGGGTCACAATCTTTATTTTCATAAGTTGTCTCTTGCTACTCGATCCCAATAATCTTGGATGTCTAATGCGACTCAATTGTGGAGACAAACCGATTATCGAGAAATTGGGATACGCTGTCCCAAGTGTGGATTACCCCAGCTGGAATATCTCTCAAGGTCATAATATCATGCCTAGGTACTTTAGATGGGGTTTATGGGCTATCTGCATTAGCAATACAGCGTCGGCCATTATTTGGGAGAGTCAAATGGTATTGGGATTTGGTCGAAGATGGTTAAGAAGCAGATTTGGAAAAAATTCTAAAACTATCAAATATTAAATTATTTGCTCTAAAATATTAAATACTGTATGTATTGAATTATAAACTTATAACCAAAACTAGAAGAATTTTTTAATTTTTTAATAACATTTATTTTTTTTATTATTTATTCATAGTAAGAGCAAAAATAAAATATTATATTATCATACTTAACATTATTGTATTCAATATAAAATCAATTATATATCAACTTTAATTTTTCAATATATTTAAAATATCTAACAAAATTATCAAATGTTCAATTTCAAAAAAATAGATTTCTTTATAATATAAAAATTTTGAAAAAGAATTAATTTTTGGTTAATAAATATATATTCATTATATTTTACATATATATCAATAATATGTATATGTAATATGGTGTATAAGATGGAATAGATTTTGTTATATTGATTAGAATAAGTTAAAATATAAATTTTTATAGATCTTTTGGATTGAACATTTATAATAATTTTATACCAACATCGCTCAATTTGTATTTTATGTTTTGTATCATTGAAAGTTATATATGATGAATGTAATATAACATTGTGACATCAACTTTTTAGACAAATTCACCAATTTAATAAATTATTAGATAATATCAAAGGATGCTAGTGGGTATACTTTTCTGAATAATGCTATTTTATTTACATACATGTTATAATTTTGAGTAAAATATACAATATTTGAATAGTAAAAACACTAAAAACTAGAATAAATAAATTTTATTCATAAATTATATACAGTGTATATCTAAAGTAGTAGAATTTTTACTGTGAATTGTAAAATAATTTCCCTGAATTAATAGCATTTTTTTGAATATATTTTTCTTCATAGAACTCAATTACATGATCAGTATCCATTATAACATTTTCAATTTATTATTAAGTCATATGCTAGTTGTTCCTCGAATGTAAGGGCCAAATAAAATAAAATTTTAAACGAAACTTTATAAAGTAATAATCCAATCAAATAATATTTTATATATTTATAATCTATTATTAATATGCAAATATGATCTTGTAACTAATTTTTCAATTTTCTAAACTAAATTTATCACATTAAAAAAATAATCATAATATAAACTCAAATTATTATTTTTTATAGTTATAATAATATAATATTGTAACAAAAAATATAAATTTATTGATATGATCATATACTGAAGATAACTTGACATTAAAAAATGTTATTAACGATAAGAAAATATATTGTTGAATAATTTTAAAACATCAAAATATTTTACAGGTTTATAATATTAATTATTCAAATATTAAGATGTTCAATCTTTGAGATTATTGTTCCAGTTTTATTAAATCAATTTAAAAATTTCATAAAAACATTATCTAATATAATAATTAATAATTCGAAAACATTGTTTACACTCAAAATATAGTCCCAATTATCAAACTTCAAAATCTGATTTTAATATTTCAAGTTGAATATGTTGTGAAATTTAAACAAATTTTTATATATTTTCAAAATATTTGATTTTTCACATTTATTGTGGAACAAAATATAATATTAAAATATTGAATAAATTAATACGGTAAAATTTTTAAAATTATGGTGCGGTAATGAGAATTAAACAAGTTACAGGAATTGTTCCAAATATTGAACCATATTTATTAAATTATGATCTATATTTATTAAGTTCTTCATTAAAATAAGTTATTAATACAAGAATTGTGAAAATTACTAAAATTGTATATTTTTTCAATATAGGTGAATAGAAATTAATTGGTTTGTTAATTTATTACTGAAAAAAATTAAAACACTACAAAAAATTGAAATTGTTACTAGTTTGATATTAAATAAGGTTATGAATAAATATACTAAAAATAGAATAAATTCTCACTAAACCCTAATTTATCAATCAAATAAATATCAATAAACAACCATTTTTAGTAAAGCTGATAAGCGATTAAATTTGAACATAATTCCTAACTTTATGAAGGAGTTTTCTCGAAAATCGAAATACTATTAAGCAAGTATATCCCCGTTCAGATTTCATTGGCTGAATAATCCAATTTTAATATTTAGAAAAATGAGATTGAGGGTTAAGGACTAATCTCTGAATTTATGATTTCAGTTGAAATTAGAATCTTTTATCATAATTTGAATTTAATAATTTTTTTAGATTAATAGCTTAATATTTTTCATTTTGTATCAAAATAAAATCCTAGCATCAAATCACTAATGATCAAATATTAAATTTACTTATATACATATTAGTTGATCTCTATAATTATCTTTCTTTTAAATAATATCAATCAAAGATTATAGCATAAAATCAATCTGATTCAAAAAACTTTTGATATGGTTTTTTATTCAAATTATATGAAATTGATTTAATTATTATATATTCAATTAAAAGATTTACTCATTACCCATAAAACTGGCAAAATTAATTTCTCTGATTACTATCCATGAAATTTCTGTATTTAAGCGAAATTTGGAATAATTCAAAAGTATAAATACTCAGAAAATTATCCTTTATGATCATAATTTCTATTCTAAATCAATATCTATCAATTGTTAGTTTATAATAATTTTTAAATAATATAATAATTATACAATAAGATAGTAAGAAATTATTAATAGAATATTAATTCAATATGGCTCCACATATTTTTTCACAAAATGATGATCATCAAAATATAAATGGTAATCAATATTTTTCAATCAAGAATAAAAAAATTTTAATCTTTGAGTGGTTATAGGTGGAGTTAAAATATTCAGACGCAGTGAAATTAATACACATATCAATGCCAAAGAAATTTTAACCAGTAAAGTGTATACTCCCGCTTATACTATCATTGATAACAAAGTTTACGATGTCCGCGACTTCGTTTTGGACCATCCAGGAGGTCCCGTTATATTGACGCATGTAGGAAGAGATGGTACCGATATATTCCACGCCTTTCATCCTAATTCCTCATGGGAAATTTTGGCCAATTACTATGTTGGTGATATTCATCCCGATGATCATATCAATCAAGATTCTCAATCTTTCTTAGCTGATATTAGAAAACTGAAAGATAAATATACAAAATTAGGTTATTTTGAAGCTGACTTAGGCTATTATACTTACAAAGGATTTTCAATTTTGAGTATTTTTGCTCTTTCATTCGCAATCCTTTACACATTTAACACCAGCTGGCTGGCAGTCATTGTTTCCGCTATCCTTCTTGGTTTATTTTGGCAGCAATGTGGTTGGTTGTCTCATGATTATCTTCATCATCAAGTCATGTATGATAGAAATATTAACAACCTTGTTGGTGGTCTTTTCTTTGGTGCTCTTTGTCAAGGATTTTCCATGTCTTGGTGGAAAGATAAGCACAATACTCACCATGCCGGCCCCAATGTTTATAATGAAGATCCTGATATTGATACTCATCCACTTTTAGCTTGGTCTGAACATGCTATGGAACTTTATGCCGATTTGAATGATCAGGAAATGTCAACACATATGAAGAAGTTTATGCTTCAAAACCAAGCCATCATCTATTTCCCTCTTTTAACATTTGCTAGATTGTCATGGAATATTTACAGTTTGTGGTTTGCTTTCTCTAGAGGTACTCTGGGTGATCCCAATAGGATCCCTATCAATATTGAATTTAGTGAAAAGGCTGCTTTACTCGCTCATTGGTTCATCTTTTTATCTATCACACTGCTTGTACCTTCTACTTGGCTCCAATCCTTCGTCTTCTTTGTTCTCTGCCAAGCCACCTGTGGTGTCCTCATTGCATCTGTATTCTCCCTTAATCACAATGGTATGGCCGTCATCTCATCCAAGGAAGCCGATGAAATAGACTTTTACACCAAGCAAGTGATTGCTGCGCGTGATATCACACCATCCCCCTTCATAGACTGGTTGTGCGGTGGTATCAACTACCAAATTGAGCACCATTTATTCCCAGCCCTTCCCAGACACTCCTTGCCCAAAGTACAAAAAGAAGTTGAAGAATTGTGCAAAAAATACAACATACCTTACCATATGACCGGTTTCATATCCGGTACCAAAGAAGTCTTAGATAGACTCCAAAGAGTTGCTACTAATATTACCCAACAGCTTTAAAATATTTTGTTAGATATTAATTATATAATTTTAAGTAAATAAAAAATTTTGTTTAATTAATTTAAACTTATTAGTATTAAATTAATATAATTACTAGTATACTTTATTCTAACTTTATATAAAAAATATATCAAAATTTTTACTAATAATTATATATAAATTATAATTTTCATATTTTAATAGTAATTTTATCAATAGATTTAAAAAATTTATAATTCTAATTAATTTATATTTCATTAAAGGATAATTTTGTTAATATAATTTTTCCCAAGTTTAAAAATAAATTTTTTACTTAATACTTGTTTAAAAAAATATTTAATTATAAAAATTATTAATAATTATAAATTTTTAAAATAATAAAAATAAATAAAAATGAATTAAACAATATTTTAGCGAAATAAAAATTCAATTTTCGCTAATATCAAGAATTATTTTAATATTATTCATAAAACATGTTATATTAATTCCATATCAAATGTGCGCCAGTTTCATATTTATTTATTAAGAACCAAAATTAATAACTTAATTAAAATTGACAAGTAAATTTGAGAATTAAAAAAATAGTTTTTGAAATTAAATTTCAATTTATTTTTATTATTCTATTTTATAAAAATATAATCAAATAATAAATCTTAATACACTGAAAATGAAGTGTTTTTATATTCTCAAGTTTTCAATATTTGTTTTTAATCATTATTACTTTGAGTTTACTATCAATTGATTTAAAATTTCAGTGTAATTTCCTTGAAAAATATTCTGATTAAATAGTGAGTATATTCAATGAATAATGACTACAGTATAGGATGAAAAGTGATTAATAGATTATATATTATATATGAGAGAGACTGAAATAATATTAACTATATTCTGAATGAAAACATATATTTTAGAAATATGATAATTCTTTAAATACTTAATTCTAAGTTATGTTTTATAATATTTTAAATGATAAATATAGAAAATATGGCAATGTGGCCGAGTTGGTCTAAGGTGCCGCACTCAAACTGCGCTCTCGTAAGAGGTATGAGTTCGAATTATCGTTGCCATGTAGTTTTTCTTATTAAGTTTTTATAATATTCACTTTTTTATTCATAGACTTAAATCAATTTTGATTAAGTTTCAAATTCTTTACAAAGATTGAATATTATATAAATCAATTCATATCATATACATCAATACTTTTTCTATTTTTTATATATGTTGATGATTTGATGTAATTTAGAATTAATAATGATGTGTATATTATCCAATGTTGTAATAATATATTAATATAATATTTATTAATTTTTTTATTAAACTTCAAAATCAATTAATATTTAAATTATTTTGTTAATTGACCAAAAATTTTTGATAGAAAAATTTATGTAAGTTGCCAATAAATTATAAAAAATAAATTGAATAGTATAAATATTATCTTTTAATTGTTATGTATAATATTATTATGTTTTAATATTCAAATTTTATTAGAAATTTAAATTATTTCAATTTTAATAAATAAAATAATTGACTGAAATTTTGATTAAAATTCAATATTAATCCCATAATTATAATTTTATATATTCAAATATATAAATCAAAACTGTCAAAATTCACATATATGTATCAATATTAAAATCATTAAATTAAAAATAATTCCCAAATTATTTAATATAGACAAATATATATAACTTTTCATTATTAAAATTCATATTATATAATATTTATTTTTCAAATTTTGTAATTTAATAGATTAAAATTTTCAAAGGCATGGCAAATAGTAAAAAAAGTTCCAAAGAATCAATTTCCAAAGATACTAAATCAAAAGTAATCACCTCGGAATCAACCGAGGCCAAATCTACTGAAAGCTATCAAATCGAATCTCAAATTCAAGCTGTTAACGAAACTTGTAACTTGTATGCCATTGTTAAATCTACAGAAGATAACGATACCCAAGCCTTAAGTATTTACAGTATTCACGATCATCAATTATTAATTCATACAATTTTAAACCAAAGTTCCAAAGTTGCCTATATTCAATGGTTAAGTTCTTTAAATGCTAATACAAACCAAGTAATATTTTTCTTTCAAAATTTATATTTTTATATTAAGATTTGTTAAATTTAGACGAATACTACAACTGGTTCCCGTTCATCAGTATTAACTGTACCTCACACCCAAATTTTAGTTTTAGGCTTAAATAATGGTGACATAGAGTTTTTTGACTTGAAATCCAAGGACACTTGCTTAACTCTTAAGGCGCAGCATTCTAGTGAAATTGTTCAAATTGTCCAAGATAAAGATCAATTAATCTCACTCGATAAAGCTTCCACAATTGCTCATTGGAGTTTACAAACTGGAAAATGTTTAAAGTAATTAATTTTAGATTTTTTATACTATTGTTATTTATATTGGATTAGGAAATGGTCGGATGATAATAATCAGATTAGTCAAATTCTTTATTTGGAACAATCTAAGCAATTGTTATCTGCTGGTGCTTCAATTAAACTCTGGGATTTGGAAAAATATGAAGTTGTTAAGGTATGTCGTATTTCTAATATATTAAGATTCATATTATTAATAATAATATAGACATTTACTGGTGTTAAAGAATCTATTGATCTTATCACTTTATTCACTAGAGATCGTCGTATCTTTATTGCTTACTCCAAATCCTCTAACGTTTTATATCTCTTCGATACTGAATCCAAGCACACTGAAGCATTATTTAAAATCCAATCAGTCGAAAAACTTGAGAGAATTTTGGGTATTAAGGATGTTTCAGGAATGCAAGTGTTGGCTCTCACTTTTCAAGGTACTCTCATTGGTTGGTTTAATATTGTACCAGCCAATATTTTCCACAAAGACCCTGCCGATCTTAGCAAAAGTGCTAAATATCCAGCTAACTACAAACTTCAATTCAACAAGCAGAAGTTTGACGAAGTTCTTCCTATCAAGTATTTAGGTGTTAATACTCTCTATAATGTTCCCATCGTGTCTCGAGGTTACTATAATCGTATCGGTGGCTTTGAATCCCTATGGGTTGACTACACATCAAAGAGTCAAAACATTAAAGTTTCTCGCGAGAAGGGAGACCATTTGTCCATTGACAAACTTTCATCCAAGCGTAAAGCTTCCCAACTCGAAGCTAATTCTACAACCGTTGATAGTTTAGACCCTGTCCAAAGCTACACAAGCTTCCCTCACTCTCTCGCTATTGAGATGATTCAGTATTTAAACAGTGGCAAGCTCCCTACCAAGACACTCGTTAATTTGATCTCTCAAACTGTCAAATATAATCAAAATGAACTCATTTCATTACATTTAACTCACATTGGCATCCATCAACTTATCAAGATCTTGCCCCACATGGCACCCGATCATATTCCCCCATTGTTCAACATCCTCATGGACTTATTGAGCGCTTCTAGGACGCTGAGCGCCCGCTCTCTCAGCTGGCTTCGAGCCATTCTCGTTTACCATCGTAATTCTCTCATGTCCAACGGCCAAGTCGTCGATCGTCTAACCTCAGTACTTGAAGACACCACAAGAACCCAACTTGATAATTATACTGATCTCACACGCCTTGAAGGTCGTCTCCGTCACATCCAACAACAGATCAAACTTCGCGAACATGTGCAAACCCCTGAACTCCAAGACACCACCGAGGAGCAGGAATCAGCACCTGAAGATGTCTTGAGTTCCAAGGAGTCCGCCTTCGAACAGGGCTACTCCGCCTTCGAAGATTCCGATGATGACAACGACAGTCAAGAAGAGCCCGAAGACAGTTTCTTCGGCATTCCTGAAGAGGACGAAACCATTAATTTAGATGATAAGTTGGCTAAAGTGAATGGCAATGGCAATCAACCTAACAAAAAGCAAAAGATTTAAGTTTTTAGAAAGTTTTTTAATAATTATAGAATTAATAAATATATATTATTTTATTCAATACAAATTGCTCATAAAAGATTAATATTATTACATAAATTCAATAATGTCAAAATTTTAAAATTAAAATTAAATAATATAAAATGAATACTCTTTTGTATTATTAATAACCCTTTACCATACTATTAATATACTTCTAACACTTAAAAAACATTTCTTTTTATTAAAGACTGAAATTTAATATTTTATACACTAATTAAATTTGTTTGTAGGATTTTTCTTGTTTATAAGTATATTGTTTGATTACTTAAAGCAATCTTAATTACATAAGTTATAGTCTAATGAATATATTAGATGTGGTAGCTTTGTCTAGTTTCTTTATATAGAAAATCATTTACAAGTTTAACTTTATGTATTTTACAATTATTATATAAAATAATAGATATCTTTAATTTAAAATAAGAATATTAATTAAAAATTATTTTATTAAAAATAATATAAAACTTATTATTAATTAATTTATTTTCAAAAACTAAATAAAAAACTATATAATATTATAATTTATTACAATAATTAATATTTAATTATTAATAAAATATTTGTTTATGAAAATTTTTAAAAAAGGTTATTTTCACTTAATAATTTATTTTGTTTTTAATTAAAAGATTAAATAATGATTTAAAAATTATTAATTAATATAATTTATAATAAAAACCTCTAGTTTTAATTTTATTATAATAAGTTTTATTTAACTCTAGCTACTTTAATTTTTTTAAGGTTTTGTTAAATTATAAGGTATTTATATTATATTTTTATTCATTAATTTAAGTTTAAAATTTAATATATATAATATACTTATATAATTAATATTAAATTATTTAAATAATTTTTTAACTAAAAAAAGTATTTTTCAATATATATTTTTTATTTTATTAATAAATAAAAAAATAATAGTAAAAATTAATTTTTAAATTTAAGTAAAATTTAAATAATATCTTTTTTAACTTTAAAGTAAAAAATTTTAAATAATTTTAAAGGGTTTATGGTTGAGTTTTAGTAATAGTAAAATAAAACTTTTGATCATTATTATTTAAATAAATTAAATTTAAACTTAAATTTTTAATTAAAAATATGTTAATAAATAAATAATTATAAATAATAGATATATATAGTATAAAAATATTAATTATTATATATATTATATATATAATTAATTTTTCAAAACTAATGTCAAGGGTTAATGCTGACAATAATAGGTTTTACAAGCTTAAACAGGGAATCACCAGTGGTAAACAATAAATTACCACAGAATTAAGGGAAATTATTGGGATTCACCAAAGTAGGTGAAAATAACTTGCTACAAATCAAGTTCTTTGAATAAAGTAAATATCTCACACTTATCACAACTCAACACTTTTATAAGGGTTACAAGAAAAACTTAGAGACTGTATACTTTTGAAAATGAAGATAGAAGATATGTTTATTAGTTTGCTTATGATAATCTTATATTAGGTTCCATTGTTGATTTTTGTGGACATGAATGACTTATGGGTGGAAAGTAATAGGATCAACTAGTTCATGGGATGTGATATCTCCAATGTGACTTCTTAAATCCTGTGGTAATTAGAGTTTCTTGAGTAATTAACAGGATTATTCTCCATCACTAACAATATGTTTGAAAAGTCAAAAATTAAAAATTTTGCCATTTCTTTCTGAACAAATAATTTATAAATATTAGATTTTTAATATTTGAATAGCATCACTATGATTATTTTTGTTTATTGTGGTTGTTAAGGTGTTAGTGATATTGCCAATTGTAAAATGAATTCCAATACTAATGCTGCTTTCAAGAATCATTGCCAAATAGAACTAATGCACTAAATCCCCAAAAACCCAGCTAAAGTGACTATTATCGCCAATTGAATTTAGTCGACTGGTTATAAGTGCACCTGTAGTGAACTCCATACGACAAAACTTCCCAATGCCATGCTGAAGTACTGATTCTGGCCCCATTGAAGCTCTTTATATTCAAATTGATTCCATCAAATTTGTTTTTGATAAATAAACCAGTCATAATCGCGGCCAATGCCAACTCTCAATAAGTTATTATAAGGTAAAATGAAGTGTACTAAAAGTCTGTCATCAGAAAATGTTTTTGGATACGTTGACTTATAATTTTCAACTACTGGAAAGTGCATCACTTAGCGAGCGCACAGTCATAGCACGGACTTAGATAAATGCTACAGGCACCAGTACGCATAGTAAACTAATATTACCTGAAACGTTCCTAGCCAATTTACTACAGTTTACCAAAAGATCAGAATTTACTGAGGATTACGATTGTAAGGATTTGTACGATAATCAACCTAAAATCGTAGTAAGATTGATCATCAGACAAATTATGGAGAGTTATTTTTATCATTAATTAATAAAAATTATTATATTTAATTTTTCATTGTAAAAAAAATAATTAAACAAGTAATAAATGAAAATTGCAAAAAAAATTAATTTTTTTTATCAATTACTTAATAGTTTGAAAATTTTAATAATTAATTCAACACTTTTTCCAATACCTCCACGAAGCGCCTCACTTCGTCAAAGGTATTGATCATGGGATAAGGTGCGACTCGAATACAGTTGGGTCGTCTTTCGTCAGTCATTACACCGTGGTGAAGCAAGTCTTTGTATACGGTGTTTAAGTCAACGTCACCCTTGAGTAGGAGTGACAGTTGACATCCTCTGTTATCAGGATTGTCAGAGGTCATAATTTCGACTTTAGCATCCAAGTTAGGACTGGAACGAAGTAAAGCTTCGAGGTAACCTGTGAGTAATAAAGATTGCTTGCGGAATGTGGACATTCCAACCTCGTCATAAATCTCCAAAGATCCCTGGAGTGCGACAACATTTGTGACACTGGGATTGGAGAGCTGGAAACCTGCAGCGCCCGGCGACAATTCCAATTGGTTGGACATTTGAAACCTTGTTTTGGGATTGTGTGCCCACCAGCCGATCAAACGATTCAAATCTTCTTTATTGGCGAACTTTTCGTGGACAAACAGACCCCCAATGTTGCCTGGGCCTGATGCCAAATATTTGTAAGTACACCAGCATGCGAAGTCGACGTTCCATTCATTCATGTGGAGGGGAATATTACCTACAGCATGAGCCAAATCAAATCCCACGATACATCCTTTAGCGTGACCTCTTTTCGTAATCTCTTCCATTGGGAACACTTGACCAGTGTAATATTGAACACCTGGCAGTATGATCAAAGCAATCTGATCACCCTGTTCCTCAATGATTTTATAAATATCTTCGTGTCTGACTAAATGCTCATCTTTTCTAGGCTTCAAGTAAATGATATCCGTATTGGGATTTAAATTATGGTGCTTGACTTGAGTCTGGATAGCGTAGTGATCGCTTGGAAATGCTTTATCTTCCATAAGGATCTTGTATCTGGTTTCTGTAGGCTTGTAAAATGCATTCAATAAAAAGTGAAGATTGGCTGTTAGTGTACACATGATAGCAGTTTCAATAGGTTTAGCGCCTATATACCAAAATTAATATTGATCTTATACTTCATCAATCAAAATAATATTTACCAATTACTTTAGCCATCTTAGGTATGCTGGGAGCATCAATATCCACCCAAGGCCTTTGGTAATCGTGTTTAAAGTGACCAAATACACCTCTAATAAAATATTAATATATAATAATATTTATATGATTTTACTAATACTTTTTAGACCATACTTCCAACTCTTCTTCAATGAGTTTCTTACTTCTGCGGTTTAGTAGTCCTAGAGAGTTGCTGACAAGATAAATAACTTCAGAGTCAGGATTTTCAGCAACTAAAAATTACTAATTAGTCATTTTCAATTCATATAGAGTAATCAATTTATTACCTCTATCGTCAGGTTGAATATCACCCACTTTGGGGATGAAGTACTCCTTACGATAATGACTTAATCTTTGGGATAATTCCAATTGATCTAACTTATAAGCAAATTCCTTAGAATTTAAAGGCAAATTAAATTCTTGTTGATATTGGTTAATATTCATAACTGTCATGATTTTTAATTTGAGTGATGTGAATGCATTAGAGTGGATATTTATACTCAATTGAATGGACAAGTTTTGGGATTATCAAGTGATTGATTTAGGTTTTGGTGTGTGGTTATGATCGAATGGTTTTTAAAAATTAATTAATGAGAAAACTGGTAATGTTGTACAATCAATTTTTATAGTAATTTGATGTTTTTCAGATGACTTAATATTATTTAAAATAAGCATCTTTTAATTAATTTTAAAATTATTGAAAATTTAATAAATGGTATCAAAAAAAATCTTAAAATATTAATTAAAGCTATTTAAATTAATTTTATTTGAATATTTAACCAAGGACTAAAAATAAAACTATTAAATATGTACAACAATGTTCAATTTATAAATTATTATTATTAAATTGAATAGTATCTATCAAACAATTAAGTACTCAAAAACCAAGTACAAAAATTATGAGGTAGTTTATTGTTTATTTAATAATTAGTCAATTGATAAATATTCATATAATTTTTTATAAAATAACTATTGGTTAATGAAATAAATATTAAAACAAATATAAAAATATACTTGAAAGTGTTTCATATTTAGTAAAATTAAAAATATGTATTATACAAATATATCAGAGTATTAATAATTTCAAATTTCATAAAATTTTAAATCATATTATTATTCAGCAATAATCAGGGAATTTAAGGAGTTCAGAATTCTCTAATTTAAATTCAATAATATTAAATTAGTGAAATTATTATTAAAATATTCAAAATTCTAATATTTTTACTAATTTATGGAATATAAGATAGATATTTTATCAAAAGTGATAGAAATAATTCAATTGCACAATATGACTATTACTCATAATCAAGATGTTTAGTTATATTTTGGAAAAATCTCATTAAAAATTATATTGATATATATTTATAAATTTAATATTGACTATTTTTTCACGATATTAATTATTGTTACGTTTCAACTATTTTTGTTCATTTATTGTGATTAATATTTCTACTTTGTATTAAGTGAATAATGATAAGATAATTATTTTTTTTCAACAAAAATTTATATTTTGATAATCAAAATTAATTCATCCTTATTGGTTAGATTTTTAGTCCCAAGAAGAATAAATTGTTTTGATAATCGTTTAATCATTATTTAAAGTATTCACATGTTCACCAATTTTATATATCACTTCATCATATAATCATTCAATTTACGAAATAATATTATATAATCTCAACCTTATTAATTAAATTTCGTACAATTAAAGGTCTGCGAAATCAAATTTGTTAAGAATATGATCAATAGATTTAACATTGAAATAGAGTTTAACGCTGTATCTAATATATTTTTGAAATTATTTAATTTGATTCAATCTTAATATTTCAATTGTGTATGGCATATTTTTCGTTATAATTGTTGTGATTAAGATATATAATTCTAACCAATAATATCAATAATTGGGATATATATTTATATAATTAAATAATTTATAATTAAGTTATATTAGAAAAAATCATTATACAAATTGTTTTATTAAAACTAAGCATAAAATATTTTTTAAAAATTTAAGATTACAGCTAACATTAGTAAAGTATTAATTTAAACAATTTCAATATTTTATAAATAATAATTCTAGCTTAAAAATTAGCTATCTTTCATTATTTTTAATGGTTTGAGTTAATATTTAATTATGCTGAACATACATTGTAATTAACCTGACAAAGATTAATATTAATGAATGATATTTAATGATTGATATATTTTATTTACATATACATATTTATTTGATTAATTATTTAATATATTCAGTTAAAGTATTAGTCATTCTAATCAATTCACATTATACATATTTTTTATTATAATAATTAAATTATTTAATATTATGATTTAAAATATAATATTTCAATCGTACTATATGTTTCTACTTCATAATAATACTATAATATTTTATAATAGTTAAAAATTATTATAGAATTTGAAAAAGAATTATTTCGTTGTACTAGGTGAATAATAATCAATCTTTCATAATTTTATCCATTTTTGTACTTGTAAAAATAAAATTGTTTTTTTTTGATTTTTTAAATTTAATAAGTTATATTAATTGAAATAAGTATAAACATTATAATGTATTTCATAATCAAATATTTTAAAGCTTATAATGATTAAAAGCCAAAAAATATATAATTTTTTTGTTTATATTTTTTGTAATACTCTATTTAACTTTATATATTTAATAATTAAAAATAACTTTAACTTTTTAGACTGGTAAGATATCAAATTTAATTAATATTTTATTAATATTTTCTTATCAATGGATATTTAAGTATATTACATTGAGTTTTATATAATCATCAATATTTTCATTTGTTATTAATTACTGTATATATTCAAAGTATATAATTTATTTAATAATATATTAGCTCTAATAGTTACAAATATATAAAATATAATTTATTGGTAAAAAAATTCAAATTTAAAAAATTTTAAAGTTTTATCAAAATATTAAATTATATTAATAAAATATATTGAAATTTTAAATATATTAATCTATTTATATTATTTGCTCTAATATATATAGTTTAATTAATATTATAATATAATAAATATCATATACCTGTGTTAATAATATTAAGATTTTATAATGTTTTAATTATATTTATTTATTATTAATAATGATTAAAAATTAGATAAAGAAAATTAATATATAAAAAGAATAATATATTATTAAAAATACTCTTAATTTTATAATTATTTTAATCATAATATTGAAAATATAATATTTTATGTAATTCTATTTCATTATTTTTAATCTTAATATAAAGTTTGTAATTTTAAAAATTAAA
>JNEM01012286.1:0-21044 GCA_000697335.1 Conidiobolus incongruus B7586
TATAATAATATATATTATATTATAAATAAAAAATATATATTAATTATATAGTTTAATATCAATTTATTTAAATTAGAATTAATCAAGATATTAATAAAAATATTTATATTTTTAATTTCATAACTCATTTTTGCAAGTTAGTGTAATTTAGAAAATATAGTATAATTATTTTTTTGAATTTTTTAATGTCAAACTATAATTAGAATTTATAAAATATATTAATATAAACTAAGTTTGTATATATAAACTTATATATAAACTTTAAATAAATTGGTTATTTAATTAAAGCTACTATAAAAAAATTTTAATAAATATTTTCAAATATATTTTTATAGATTATTAGAAATATATATTAATAATATAAGCTTAAAAATAAAATTAAAAAAGTAATATTAAGTTGATTTGAAACTATATTATTACCAATATATGCAATAAAGAACTTGGTAATATTTTATAAAAAGATGGATTATTAATATTAAATATTTGGTTATTTAGGCCAAATTTAAAAAAAACAAAAAGAATCAACAGTAAAAGTTACTTTGCATGAAAAATAGTGATAAAATAATATATCATTAATCTATATAAATTGTTTATTATTTTTCATTTCTATAATATCTTAAATTATATTTAAGATAACTTAATAGTAATAGTTCCAATTAATTCTGAAAACAATTTTAAGCTAATGAAATATTAACGAATATCCATTTATATATTTAGTGATAACGGTATTGAAATATTAAATATATAATTGATAATTATGTAAAGTTGGCTTTGAATTAAAGACCAGCTAGTCTTTGAATGAGAGTTAATAAATAAAGCATATATTTCCCATATTTTTTCATCATATTAAAATTGATTGTGTGAGATATAAAAAACATTAATTGAATATTTCTAGCTTGTTAGCTGAGGATTTAATTGAAAATTTGTGAATATTGAATTTATTTTATAATTTCATTCTTGATCAAATTATTGGTAGTAATTCAAAAAGTAAAATTGGACATATTATCATTGATTCATTACTATTGGTGAAGTAAACTAATCAAGAATTTAATAGTAATATAAGACAGTATTGATACTATAAGAAGAAAATTTGATGGGCTTAGTACACTGCATTTTTTTAAAAAATATTTATAAAAAGGAATCTTAGCCTAAAAAAGGTAAATTATGAATTGGTTTGATTTTGGATCAATATTTCGAAATATAATAATATTTTAAAATGTGAAAAATAATTTCAAAATTTATATTTATTTGATTTGATAAAAGAGATTATATAGTTTTTGGGATAATCTTGAAAATATAATATGATCCAATTGTTAAATCATTTAGTTTGAAAAATATATATTATTTAAATTACAGTCACATAAATAACAGATTTGATGTATCAAATATTAACAAGTATAATAATCAATTATTTTATATCAAGGAATGTGATATACGATAATATAATGAATCAATTTGTTTCTACATCTGACAAGGATATTTATACAATTTATGTATAATGATGAGACGATTATATTCTAAATTTAATGATATATATTTGATTGTATTATAGATATATTAAATTATAATTATATGAATTATATTTTTACATAATAAATTATATTATGTGTATTTGATTAAAAAATTTTGGCTACGATATATTATGATTAAATTTTAAAACTGAAATTATATAATTGAATTTCTTTATTCATAATTAATTGATATATATTTCAATTAAATTTTGAACCAATTTCTGAAACAAATTGAAAATAACACAGTTAGTAACAATCAAATAAATTGTTTCATTTTTGACTCCAATTCGTTTATGAAAATTTACCCAAAGATTTTATCAAATCAAAACACAAACCGAAAAAACTTGAATTTTTCAATAATCACATCATCCATATATCATACTAATGAGTAAAAAGATATAAAAAAATAATGGATCACCTATTAGAGAAAATTTTCTCTTATATAATAATTAATTAAAGAATACAAAATATGAATTTTAATATTGAAACTCAAAACGATACAGCGTTAAAGGAAGAACATAGAGTTAAAAATGTAAAAAGTAATAAAAATAGTGGTAGTAATTTAAAAACTGCTTTATGTGGAGGTCTGTCGGGAATGACATCGAGGTAATTTCAATCAATAATCAATTTATCAAAATATTCATTAGTTGGTTTAGACTCGTAAGTAGTCCTTTAGACGTTATTAAAATTCGGCTGCAAATTCAGGAGCGCAACCAACTCGGAGGTATCACTCCAGAGTATAAATATAAAGGTCTTTACGGTACCTTTAAAACGATATTGAGAGAAGAAGGTATCAAGGTAGGCTGAAATTAATTGACAAATTGATTTAAATTAATATTGGGATCAGGGTTTCTGGAAAGGTAACTTAAGTGCCGAGTATTTATATATAACATACGGTGCTATTCAATTTTTAACTTACAAACAAATTGACAGATATTTAAATACTCAAGTAAATATTATTTTATAATGATATATTGAATATATTGATTATATTAAAAATAGAAATTATACAAATTTGATAATTTTTCCAAATCATTTATATGCGGCGCAGTATCGGGAGCTAGTGCAACTATCGCGACATATCCTTTTGATCTATTGAGAACCAGATTCGCTATTCAGGGCCATGAAGTTGTATGTGTCTGTTTATCATTATTTATTAATATATAATATTTATGGCAATTTTAGGTTTATAAATCAGTATTGGGTGCCATCAAATCAATCAACCATCACGAAGGCATATCAGGTTTCTATAAGGGATTAGGACCAACGCTGCTACAAATCATTCCTTATATGGGATTGATGTTTGGATGCTACAATTTGACAAAGTCTGCCCTTATCAAAATTCCCGTAAGTTATTCAAATCACAAATTATAGAATTATACTGACTCAATGATATCCAAGTATACTTCAAAATTAGACGAATCCCTCCAAGACTCGATAGCTGGAGCGAGCAGTGGACTCGTATCCAAGCTTGGAGTGTATCCCTTTGACCTCATCAAAAAAAGGCGTCAGGTTCAAAGTAGACTACTGTGGTCAAAATCCGTTATACACTACACTCACGAAGCTAAGCCGCTTTCTCTAGCCCAAACCATTAACGTCATATACAAACTTGATGGTATCTTGGGCTTCTATAGGGGTATTGTGCCAGCCCTATTAAAATCAATTCCCACGAGTATGACAACTTTTCTGGTATTTGGATTTTGTCAGAGATGTTTTAATAAACAGGATGTTTAACAGAGTTTATATATTTAAAATTTCTAAATAACACAAAATTAAATAATTAAAAAAATTACTATTATTGATTATATAATTCTCAATTATTTTTATAATTAAAAATTACAAAATATTTTTGATATCGATCATAGTATAATTACTAATCATTTTTTCGATATTTGATTGTTAATTTTTCAAAATTTATTAAACATGATTTCACCAATCCCACAATTTTTTATTTTGAAAATACTCTATCGATCTTTATAAGTTTAAAATCTGATATTTCGAATCAATTATGATTTCTTATTATCATTATACAATGACATTCCACTAGCTCTATTATTACTTAATTGTGATATCATAACAATCATTCTCATGTTATATCATATTACAATGATGCTTCGAGTATTATCAAGTGCTTGTGAGTATTTGTCATTGGTATTATCTTTTATTCTAATATTAAGGTAATTATTTAACTTATAAGAAAGATGCTATATGATGGTCGTAATTTGCGTTTGAACAACTATTGAGGAAGCGCCCGCCAGTGCTTTTTTAACTCTTTAGTGCAGTATGTAAACAACTTTTATCTGATTCTTTTTTGTATATTTTATTTTATTTTTTTAATTAGTGAATATTAACTTGATGATTTTAGGTAATAGAATATATAATTTAGTTCAAGTATTCTAATTTAATATTATATTCATCAACATGAATTAATAATTATTACAATTTTTCATTAAATATTATATGTTTTGTCTTTGAATTTATTATTAATATATTTTTATTTCTCACCAACTAATTATTATTACAAATACTGGTTAAAAAACCAGATTTTTTATATTTTTCCTTAAGACGATTTAAAATAAATTGAATTTATAAAATGCAATCTATTTTAGTTAATAAATAATTTTTTGAGTTAAATATAATATGAACATTTTGATAAAATTTATTCAAACTTAATTGACAATATATTTCTCATATGCTAGTTTTATGATATTTCCCTACTGTCTGCTGTAAATCCCAAGCTGATAAACTTAATATTTTGACTCTTGTTGTCACAATTTGGACTGACTTTGACTTTTACTGGTGTTTATAGTATAATGATTAATAAAAAAGAAAAGATTTCACTATATGTTTTGCTTTGTATATATCATTGGTTTCTTAAGTGTCTGTATATTTGATAAGCGAAACATCATTCAGATAAGAATATATGGGTTATAATGATTTTGTCAGTAATCATGTAAGAGAGTTTTGAATAAAAACATAGAAGCTATTTTGAGAATAGGATTAGTTTAATATAAACAGTTGAATGCTAAGTTAATTGAATGAGTGTCAAAAATGATAATAATGTCACTTTTGATTTAAAGTAATTGACTGATTCATTTGTTACAATGAATAAATTGATTATATAAAAGGACTTAATTATATTTGTGTTAAAAATATTCAATTAACAGATCAATTATTATTAATTATATACATTATATTCAGTTCAAAATAAGATATCCAATTTAAATAAACTTGAATATATATTACATAAGTGAAAATATCTCATTTATTGCTTTGCTATAAAGCATACTATTGAAATTTAGTTGAACATACTAGTTAATACACACTTTAAATCAAGGAATCATTTGGTTTTTTATTTAACAGGTTAATATATGAATGGTTTATTTGTAGTTTTATAATGAAATTGATATTGATATTAACAGACAATTCAATAATTATAAATTTAATAAATTTATTATTAGAATCGAGTAATATATCTCTATATAAATTAAATAATGTTAAATTTAAAGTATAGTTATATAGATTCTTATTGGTTATTTATCCTATTAATATCTTTAAGTTTTTGTAATTGATTTAAACGAAAAACTTATACTTTGAGTAATTATAAGTAAGGTATATGATATTCAAAATTAGTTAATATAATTTAGATACTGCTAACTATCACTTAAATTAAAAAAGTTGTGTTAAATTTGGTGATTTCAATTGCCCTAAATGATATCATAGTTATTCATTTTAAATATTTACGATTTTCTAAAAATAATACTACAATCTTATTTTCGCTGCAACAAAAGTAATATTAAATATGTATGAATATTTATGATTGATAGTTATAATTTATAAATTTGATAGAGAGTAAAATTTGATAGGAGATTAATGTAATGGCATTTTTTTATTTGGTAAACATTTTAATGATTGAATTAGGTTTAAAAATTTTTAATAGATATAAATATACATATATTGTATTTTGAATATAATGTATATATACTGAAACATTAAAGTATAAACCATATAATAATACAGCATTTTTTAATACTCCAAAACAAAAATAAATTGACTATTCAAACAATTCTATTAATCTATCAAAATCGGATAAAATTTATTTCCACATCACTAAATTAAAAATTCCCTCAAAAAATCCTTGTGTTTAAATTATTACATTCATCTTTTTAGTTATTTTGAATATCATAATCAATTCCCAAAAATATAATTGAGTATGAGTTTTAACGATTTAGAACAAGGATTTGGAAGTGGTCCCTATAATAATTCGAGATCTAATACACCTATAACAGATGGTAAAATTCATTCTCCGTCTTTTGAATTAATATTAATTCCCTCTAGAGAGTCAGAGACTACCCAAAGAAATTACCAAACTAATTTACCGAATTACAACCAATGTGAATACGATGCAGAGATTGGTAACGCATTTGGGTACTCCTAAAGATAATCAGAATATCAGAAACCAACTGTAAGTCAGGGTTATTAACAATGCATACATTTTATTAACTAATTAATAGTCACGATTTGACCGAACGCACCCGGCTTGTAGTGAAGGAAACCACACACCAAATTAAAATGTTGACAGTAGAAGTGGATAATTTATCACCTACTCAACTCGTAACTCGCCTTTAATTTTATTTGATATTTGTATTAATTTCAATTTAGAGACAACGTAAGTTAGAACAACAAAAACTCTCCAAAGATTTCAGTAAAGCTTTAGAACAGTTTCAACATGTTCAAAGAGTTTCTGCCGAAAAGAGTAGGGAAGTTGTCGATATTTTACATAACAGACAACAACAAGATTTACAGTACGTATTATAATATTTATTCGTTGTAATGAATGTTAACTTAGTTTTTTAGCAATGCTGAAAATACCGAAGATTGGGATACCTCAACAGTTTGGATGGAAGGCAACAAAAGGTATTAAATTCTTAATTTTATAATAGTTACTTTCTAATATTTCTAATAGAGCTCAACTTGAACAACTCGACAACGATATTCAATTCAACGAGTCTCTAATACAAGAACGAGAACGCGAAATCCGAGAGATCGAGAGTGGAATAACAGAATTGAATGAAATTTTCAGAGATTTGGGTACATTTGTGAATGAGCAGCAGCATTTGCTAGGTAATTTTATTCTTTAGTTTTATCATTATTATTATTATTGATTTTTTATATAGATAATATTGAAACCAACGTGTCAAATATTGCAACGAATACAGGAAGTGCAACGAACGAGTTGAGACAAGCTAACGATTACCAAAAGAGAGCTAGAAATTCCCTTTGTTTTATATTTGTTATTTTAGCTGTCATCGTTGTAGTATTTGTTTTGATATTATTTGGTTAATTTATTACCTTTGATTTTTTTTATTCTCAAAATTAATTCATTTTATTTTGTTTATTAATAATGGTTTTTAATCTAATAAATAAGATTTAATATTCTTTTAATAATTTTTATTTTTTCAATATTTATTATGACATGTATGGTTTTTATTATTAAATGTAGATTAATATGTTAAATCTAAATTAAACTTCAACAATAGATTAAAAATCTTTAATTTTATATTATAATTGTGAAATATATTCTACATTATTAACAACGAAATAAAAAATGTCTATACATTATATTTCAATTTGAGAAGAATTTAATACGGTATAAATGATTATTAGCAATCAAATTCGCCAATAACACTATAGTTCAATATGAATTGAAAAATATTGATATTTATATAACTCAATATTAATAAAATATGAATATGACAAGATAACAAATAATTCTAAATAACCTTGATGATGTGGTAAATCAATATAATCGATTCATTTTTATTAGTTGATATGTATTATTAAATGTTAATTTATATGCGTTTGATTTCGCAATAAAAAGAGTTTTTACAAAGTAATTATTGTTTCCTTGATGTGACTGTTTTGAATGGTATTGAATAAGATGATGCGACTGATAAACGCCTTGGTGTTAATAATCAGTATTTAGAAGTATTCGGTTGCGTTGGCATTTTCGGTATTGGAGGGATTAAAGTTGTTGAGAAAGGTTTGAATCTTGCCGCTGAGTGGAGCGTCTTTAAAGGCCTGATCGTTACGAAGATTGTCAAATTGTTCTGAGATATCTTTGGGAGTATTAGGATCGTCGGTGTTCACAGTGATCTCCTTTGAGAAGGAATTGTAACTGATTGGAAGTGGTACATCGAGATTGTTGAAGTGAAGATTGAACAGAAGGTTGAGTGTTCCAGCTTCATTGTTGTAATCAACCACTTTGGCTGCAAAGTTATTGGATGGGGAAATGAGTTGGAGAGAAATAACGTTATTGGACTGTGGGTTGCTGATCTCGAAGCAAGCGATCACCATCTTTAGGAGAGAGGCTGGTAGTACGAGTAGCATGACCATACCCTTAGACACAAGCATAGCATTATACTTGTTAGAGTTGAGCTGTCTTTCAATATTTATTTTTAATTGTTGCAATTCAGCAGAACTGAATTGGTTTGTTTTGGGTTTCAAATCGATGTTCCAATTACACAACTTCTCAAGTTTTAATGTCACAATAAATTCTTGAGTTTGAAACCTAGCGGTATAATGTGGCCACTCGACTCCTGGAGTGATTTTAGGTTCTTCCCTTTGGTCCCATACAAGAAGGAAGCGAAGTAAATTAATATTACAGAAGAACCAGTCCACTGCAAGCAATAAATAGAAAGTGTTCTCAGGGTTTGTCTTGATCACTCCAGACTCACTCACAGAGACGGAGTTTGAAGAGCTTTCAGGAATTAGTTGATCGATTAAACCGGGAATATGCTGAACCAAATCACGAGAGAGTTGATTGGTATCGGGTGCCAAATGCTGATTAACAATCCAGGATGATTTTGCCTCGGGTGCAATGGTTTTGGGCTTCCATGGTGCAGGAGTTGTGACCTTTGAATTGGAAGAATCGTCATCAATGGTCTTATTGACATAAGCAAAAGCAACTCTGTCGTCTTTGAGAAGGATCAAGTCGAAAGAGAAGTTCGAAGTGTAAAAAACTCTGAATTGATTCTCGGATCGAGGAATAACACTACATTTCCTTTTACCATCTAATTCATGACGATCGATTCCATTAACAAGCTGAAAAGTATCCCGAATGATAAGAACTAAACCTCTTAGTGATTTGGTACGATTTAAATAGTTGTCAAGAAAGGGTTGAGTTAGGACAAATGGATTTCTGTTATTGCTGGAGGTAGTTGGAAAATCTAAATGGTACCGTCCACGAGTATTCGATTTAGATTCTGGTTTCCATGTGATTCCAATATGGTGTTTGCCATCATACAGTAGAACTAGACTGTTGCAAGAATACAAATTAATTTCAATATTGGCATTGGTATACCACTTGAGATAATAAATTTGATGAGTTAAACTTGCAACATGAGTGAATATATTCCAATCGGCAACGAAAGAGTTCCAACAGTCATTTAAATCAAAATATGTGAAAGTGAGAAAAGTACCAGAAACATCAATTGACCAATGGCTTGGAAGCGACATTGATGTATTACTTGTGGGATTTGTAGCGTGCGGAAATTCTGAATGATTGAGCTGAATTTTGAAAGATACGGATTTGCGATCGGAAGAATCTTGAACCACAGAAATTGGTCCAACCCATCCAGGGACTGGAGAAGGAAGATCATGAGAATGATAAGGAGTAAATTCAAACATAGCTTCATTAGCTGAGTTATTAAGCATTGGTAAAAAGCTTTTGATCTGAGTATCTTGTCCAGGGAATAATGTGGGAAGGCCTTCAGCAAGAAGGGGTTCAATTTTAAGAAAAGCAGCAAGATCTAGACCTAATTGAGAAATGGATTTGAGACGTTGAATATTCCAAAGATCTTGTTTGTTTGGTGTTGGAACTTGATAAAAATTAGGTTTAATATCATCATCCATTATGGTATCAGTTTCCAAATGATTGATAAGTATTTCTCTGGAGCAAGATATCGTCTTCTTTTGAGTTGAGGGATTCAATTCAATTATGACAATCCAACAATGAATGGAATGATCACTCGCAGTAAATACTAGATGGTACTGTGAATGTGAAGAGAATTGAAGGAATAATGCTCTCTTCGCTGGATTTCCAAATATACTATTTTCGCCAGGCTTGAAGGGAATTGGATTGACAGGTAATAAGTCGCAGAAAGTTGAAATGGATTTAATATCTTCCAGTATCATGAAGAATCGTAATTCCATCATTAAGTTGGAAGAATTTTCAGGATTTTCATTCAATTTTTTGGCCATTTCAGAAACTACTGATTGTCGTTCCGCATCATGAACTAGAGTAAGATTCACTTTTCCAGACCTTGGATCAACTGTTAGCTTGGCTGATCTTTGGTATCCGTATGCAACGCTCAAGTATGGGACTTGGTCTTCAGAATTATGTAGTTGAACTTGATCAGGTGAAAAGTTAGCATAACCGCGATTCGCTTTAAGGATGATATCCCTGTAGGTATATAAAATCAAAACGGAATGTGCTCTAACTACCTCTAACAGGATCTTTTCAAAGTCGAGACAAGATGGATCCACTTTGAACATTTCTGAAATGGATTTCGAAAAGAAAGGATTCACCGAAATGAGTTTTCCGTGCTTCCACTCTGTGATAGGTGGGTCGACCTTAGATTGTAATGAGATAGTAAAGGAATGTTGTTCTGAGTTCCCCAGATTGGAGTAACTGTCCTTAAAGTTGGGAGATCCCTTGGCAGTCCAGTAGTTCACTGTAAGACTGGTAGCTGTTGGATTTAAAGAAATTTGAAGTTGCCCGGCCCACGCCATCTGTAGAAGAGAGATAGCCTGAATGTTCAAAGTTTCCAACATAAGGATACCACAAAAATTATGGAGGAATTTATGTAGAGTTGCGATATCACTCTTTTTGGCTTTCTTGTCAACTTCTGTGGGAGGTTCTGGTACTGGGACACCAGGAGGATATTGCTTAAGATGAGGAGGCAAAAGCTGCTGTTGAGCTGTATATTCCAATTGTGATTGCTGGCCAGGTGTCAAAATGGAACGAGAATCTTCTTTCAAATGATTTTGATTTACTAAAATTCTGACAGTGATCAGATGCCAGGGTAAACTTGTATCAAGGCCTCTTAAAGTTAGCACAATTTCATATTCATTTTTTACAGTAAAAATTAATTTGGCATCTTCGACATGTTTTGTATGTGTTAACCAATTTGGAATATCTTCAATACTAATTAGCTTTAATAAAACGAAATCATTCACCATATTTAAAGTATTGCGTATTTCATCTTCTGATAAAGGTTCA
Source organism: Conidiobolus incongruus B7586 (assembly GCA_000697335.1). NCBI lineage: Eukaryota > Fungi > Entomophthoromycota > Entomophthoromycetes > Entomophthorales > Conidiobolaceae > Conidiobolus > Conidiobolus incongruus. Next base: position 10,795 of record JNEM01012286.1, read on the forward strand.
GAGCTAACAAATTGATTTTTTATTATTTTAGGTAATCCTGTAAAACTACCCGTTGTTAATACGTCTATGGCATTCTTAACATCGTAATTTCGAACTCTGTAAGGAATGTAAAATAAATATTATTATCGAAAGAACAATTGATTAATTAAATACCTTAAATTAGGCAATGTTTGATAAAAATTATACAATTCATTAACTGACGAATTAAATAGTTGATTTTGAGTATTTAAAAATCCAATAATATTCTGAGTGAACAAGCTTCAGTATCTAAAATCATATAATATAAATTTCAAATTTACCTGACATTTCTGAATGGAACTCGCTTTAGCAGCCCACTTGACAAGTACTAATACTTTAGCAAGCTTATCCCTATAATTTTGGACATAATTTAAAAGGGTTTCCTTCTTTGCGTTGCCTGTCTGCGATTCCAAGCTAAAAAATTAAATTAAATTTATCATTTCAAGGCTTGAAAATAAAAAACTTAACATACACGTCAACCATCATATTCAATTCATTATTAGCTTGATATATAAAATTTTGTACGAGTTGTCTTAAGGGCACAGTATTAAAAGTATCCGTAGGTAATGTTAAAAATGAAGGGGATGAAGCTTCACCTCCTTCGGAATTAGAATTATCGGGTATAGCATCGGGTGTAGGTTCTCTATCTTCAAATGATATTTTGGAGTTTAATCCGTTCGTTGAGATTTCTTGTTTTATGGTGGGGTCTCTACCATTATTGGTATTGTTTGGATAATTGGGAATTTCTAGAGCAGATTGATTGGTCATTGGTAAGACTATTGTTGTTAAATTATTGACGAAATCTCAAATCAACAAGTTTTTAAGGATAGTCTTTTTACTTTTATATTTTTTATATTAAATACTTAAGTTAGGTTTTATAATATAAACAATAGACCGTCCTAGAATATTATTATAAACATATATATATGAATATATATATATATATATGTATGTATTTATATTATTTTTAATTATTTTTTAAATTTAAAAAATTTAAAAAATTAAAATTAAAAAATGGTTTGTACTTGCTGAGTTTAAATGAATTTTATACTGGTAACTGGGATTTAAATTAACTAGGACGAGATTGTAGGCGCTGATTGGATGATTCGGAAATACAGGGAGGATGATTTGATTTGGATGAGTGAAATAGATTGAATTGAGTTTGATTTGAAAATTAAATGTAAAATGATAGATTTTGAAATAAAAATTCATTTTAAAAATTTGGAATATATTCAAATAAATTACTAGCAGATAGATACATTTTCTCTAATATTGAGCCACCTACTCATTATTCTATTTCATTATTTTTTTATTATACTGGAATCAAATGAAAATTTTTATTTTGCTATTACTTAATTTACTTAAACAAAAGGGTAACTCATATAATTCCAATGTTACCTTGAATGATTCAATAATACAGTATTAAATGGTTAAACCCAACTAGTAATAATAATACATAGTAATTAAAATGATTTATCTATTCAATGGATAGAATTCGATATCGTAAATGTCTTTTATTTCCACAGAATATAAAAATTATTATTTTTGGAATGTAATTTACCAAAGCTACATAGGTAGTAAAGTTAAGCCAATAATCAAGTACACAAACTAAAGTTGAAAGTCAAATAATTAACTTGCTTTTATAATGAAAATAATATTGAGAGTAATATAAACAAAAGAAACAATTGTTTTAATAAAGGCATTATTCAATCTATTTTAAAGCATGTATCTAGTATGTATTAATTTGATATCGATTATATATAATATCCTTATTGATATCAATACAACAAGTTTTGATTAGATAATTAACTTCATAAACTTTTTATTTACCTGAAGTATTATAATCCCATAACAATATATTTCATTTATACAAAATAAAATTCAGCAATTTCACTCTATTCAATTTCAAGTTGAAACTAAAATTAATTAACGAAAAGCAAAAATGTCAGAACGTAAAGTACTAAATAAATATTACCCACCTGATTTCGACCCCAGTATTATCCCAAGACGTTCAGGTGTAAAGAGTGGTCAACACAAGGTACGCCTCATGGCACCATTTTCCATGCAATGTATGACATGTGGCGAGTACATTTACAAAGGCAAGAAATTTAACGCTCGTAAAGAAACTGTGAGCGGTGAAATGTATTTAACCATTAAAATTTTTAGATTTTATATTAGATGCCCCAGATGTTCCGCTGAATTGACTTTTAAGACAGACCCTAAAAATACCGACTATGTTGCTGAACATGGTGTTACTCGGAATTTTGAACCTTGGAGGGATTTGTCTAAGGAGAAGGAGGATCGTATGAAGGAGAGAGAAATGGAAGAATTGAATAATCCTTTAAAAGCACTCGAGAATAGGACTTTGGACTCCAAGAGAGAAATGGAAATTGCAGATAAATTAGATGAAATCCGTACTCGAAACGCTAGGAACGAAAGAATCGATGCTGAGGAGGTGCTTCTCAAATTGGAAAAGGAGAATGCTCACAATTCCGAGGAGGAGTACGAGGCTGAGGCTAAGAAGGTTTTTGAATTGAAACGTAAACGTGAACTCAAGGAGTTAGAAAAAGGCCCTAAAAACTCTAAAATTCAAGATCCTTTAGAGAATGACGAGGAAGTTAACATTGATCAAGTCATACAGCCAATAACATCAGAAAATACTTGGACACTGAAAAAAGAAACACCAAACAATTCTCAATCTTCTAATCCGTTTGGAATCTTGAAAAAGCCTAAAACTGATGCAAATGAATCCAAGACAAAACTTACTGAAGAGCCTATTAATGTCATGTCACTCTTAGGCGATTATGGTAGTTCTGACGAAGAATAATTTCAAGAATAACTTAATAATCACATATACAATTCAGTCAACTTAGTAACAGCTATTATATAATATAAAACCTATTTTGAAAATATATTAGAATATATTTTTCCTTAATATATAGGTTTCAGATTTTTAACATTATTTAATTAAATTCCACTCCATATTATTTAATATATATATATATATATTCATTCTATAATATCAATCAATTTCTATAAATCGCATGCAATTTATCAATGTATTTTTCACTTTCTCAGAAAAAGTGGCCAGAGTCAAGGAAGTCAGATCGCTGGTCCTAGGAGTGGATAGCTCGTCCAGGTCAGACGAGCTAAGGCGCATAAATGAATAGCTGAGTAGCGAGCATAGTGCTCAGCTTTAGGGAATACGTTACCTTATGTGAATCAATGATGATTAATTGGCCTGAATTCTTCTCGACCAAATAATGTAAATAAAATTGATAGAATAACTTCGAAATGAATTAGCATTTAGCAATGATTTTCATTGAGATCATGAGGTAGAGCTGTAGCTGGTGAGCCGTGCTTTAAATGAGCGTTCTACCAAAATTTGACTCTTTTTGAGCGTTAGTGATAGCTTAAGCCTTTTTATCAAGACCTATAGGCTCACCGATGTAGCCATTCTCATAGGTCGCACAATGCAGGTCCCAAAGAGGGCAAAATTCTCAATATTTCGTATCAATTGGTTTTTGGAAAAGATTCTCATCAATCTGAGGTGTTTCAACATGATGCCAAATCAACAACCTTAGCATTATTTCCCAAAATTTTGAATATTATTGTTGATATTACTCTGGATTTTAAATAATAAGAGTTTTTTGAGATTAAAAATAAATAAGTAATATAAAATCAATACTCTCTTTTATTTTTAATTACTGTTTGCTATATTTTAACAAACCTTTGCACTTAAATAACATTTCTTTTATTAAAAACTCAAATTTAATATTTTATAAATTAATTTTTTAAAAAATTTTCTCTTATAAGTTGATTATTTAATTACCTAAAGTAATTATTATTATATAACTAAAAATCTAATAAATATGCTAGATGTAATAGCTATTAAAATTATTTTTTATTTGAAAATTTTTTATAACTTTAATTTTATATATTTTATAATTATTTTATAAATTAATTTTTAACTTTAAATTATATTAAAATTATTAATTAAACATAGTTTTAACTTCAAAAAATTATAATACCTATTATTAATTGATTTTCTTTTAATAACTAAACAAATATAGTATTTGTTATTATAATTTATTTTATAATATAACAGGGTTAATATATACAAGTTATTTTAATATAAATAATATGGGAAAGATTCCTTGTTTATTTGATAATAATTCCTTTTTTTATATATAAGAGTTGGTAAGGGTTCAAAGATAAAATAAGACAAGATAAGATTAAGTAGATAAAAAGATAAAATAAAATAAGCAGATATGATCAATATGTCACAATGATGATAAAGTAATCTGATCTATAATATATAAATAAGTAATTTAATGGTAAAGCCACTTAAATAATATAATTAGATATTATTGTCATTCTTGATTAACTTAATATAAAGCTTTATTAATTATTTATAATTTTTATTTTAATTGTGATAGTTTTTAACCTATTTTAAAGATTAGCTATAATCTATAAAAAACCTTGAATATATAACTTTAATTAAAAGCATTTTAATATAAAGAACCTGTTTCCATTATTAGTTTATTTATTATATTTTAAATTATTATTTATTAAATTAAATGCTAAGATAATATCAAGTCTTAATAATCTTTAATTAATAATATTATAGATATTTATGACTTATAAGTAATTTTGTTTATAATTTAGATATTTTTATCTTATGGTATATTTAATAAGTATAATATTGAACTTTTTACATAATTTATAATATTGAGTTATAACTTATTATTAATATTTATTTACAAATAAAATCTTTATTAATTTTGATTTAAAAAGATTTTAATTTAATTAAATTTAATAAATTATTTTTAATTTTAATAAAAAATTTATAATATTATTAAAATACTAGTTCTTTAAATTCTTATATATATTTCTATATAGTTTAATTAATTATAAATTATATAATTAATTTATATTTTTATAAATAAATTATTTATATAAATAATATTGAATTATTTAATAAGTTAGGTTTTTCTTTTTTTTAAATTTAATTATTTCTTATTTCTTCTATTATTTTTATGATTAAGACTATATTATATCAATATTATAATATATTAATATTTCCTAATATAAATCCTAATATATTAGTGACTTATTTGTGTTTAAAGCTTAATTAAATTTTGTTTATATTTCCACACCATATTATAATATTTTATATCATATTAATTTTATATTATATTAGTATTATTATTGTTACACTCATAAATAAGATTAATAATTTATTTATTATAATAATTTATTAAAAAAACATAATTTTTAGTTATATTATAATAGGTTTTAAATAATTATTTTTAATTTTATTAAATTTTAATCAAATTATAAAAAAATAATTTTAGCTTTATTAATAAATTTAAGTTTCATTTCAATTAATATAGTATATTTCAATAATTATTTTTCTAAAACTTTAAATTTTAATATATTATTTAATATTTTGATATATAGAGAAATAATTGATTAAATTTTCAAAATTTTAATATATATGAAATAATTTTTATAAATTTTATAATAATATATTTAATATCAAATAAATTATTTATATATAATATAATATTTAAAAAATATTTATAGATTTTTATAAATTCAAAAATTTCAAAACTATCTTTACTTAAAATAAAATAACTTTAACTTTTATGATATAGTCTATATTTAATTAAATAATAAATTTTTAAAAATTAAATTTTATTAAATAATTATATATAGTATAGTTAATGATGTATTTTCCAATTTATATTGATTTAATTTTCTTAAAAATTAATATTATATTTGAAAATTCAATAAATAAAATATATGATATTTTTGATAAAATTATTAATTATAGTAAATAACTATATCTAATACATTCACTAAATTTTAACTTATATGATTATAATTGTTTTGGAAAATTAAAAAATCAACTTATATGAATGAAAATTTCTGGAAAAAATTTAAATACTTTATAAAAGATAAAATTTTAGTTATTAATAAAGAAATATATATTAGGTATTAAAGGCTTATCAGTATTATAATAAAGAGTTATATATAATAAAAAGAGTATTGATTTTTTAATATATATATATAAATTTATAACTTATATTTTTGAAATTTATTTTTAATCTGAAAAAAATTTTATTATTGAAAATGTAAAATGATAGTAATTTAATTTTGATGATGATAATGACATATCGGATATTGAATCAGTAGCAAACAAAAAAGATGAATCAGTAACATGTGGTAGATAGTTTGATTATTTTAAATATAGATATTACAATCTATCTATGAATGTGTCAACGAGACCCTATGAAAACTAACAATGTTATTGCAGTTTGTTTACTAGCTGATAATGAAGACAATATTCTCTAAATTCAGAATATTAGCTTTGGGCTCAATAGCTTAGAAGCTTAATAATTGAAAATAATATAGCACTTATATGGCATTATTTGGTCATTAATAGCGATTTCAAAGTTAGGATGAAAACTGTGTGTTCATAATAGAAAACAAAAAAAAGAGAGAATAATGAACAGAAGAAGCAACAAAACATAGAAATCAATAGGAGCATTTATTTAAGAGTAATAAATTAAGGAAGAGAGATAGTATAAGAAAATTAAAAGCATTTATAAAGATACACCTATATGAAAAACATCAGGGTGGATACATGCACCAAATTTTAAATCTTTGATATTGTGGTTATTCGTCTAAGGTGCAGTCGCTAAGTGTCATTGACACACTACCCAACCCCTTCAGTGTTTGGCTTGGGTATGTGATTCCAGGATTGTACCCATTTAGCTTCCCAGTTGTAATGTTGTATCGCCCATTAAATGTAGCAATTTCATCAGGACTGCAATACCTGGCCATGCATTTGCAGTTTGATGAAGATCTGCACCATCCTGGAGTCTTCATCTTGTTGTAAAAAGCACATATACCAGCTCCAGTGGAATCTTTTATTCTTGTTGCACATACTATCATGTTACAAACATTTTCAAAGCAGAAACCATATGCTGTGTTTAGCTGATCAGGAGTTAGGTAGCCAATATCATCAATCTTGAATGATGTCGATGCTCTCGCAGCAAATGCTTGACTAAGATCACATCCTAGCACATCAGGAGGTGAGGTATCTATTTCAATAACACCGTTGTCTTCCGTGACAGTAAGATCACTAGTAATTGTGGCAAGTTCATTGGTGACATCTAGCTTGCCTGTTTGTGTTTCATCCTACTTTACAACAGTTGTGTTTTCATTTCCATTTGTACTGATGATAGATGAAACATCATTGAAAAATTTGCATGTTTCTGTTTCACCAAAGACACCATCTTTGTTGCAAACTCTTCTGCCTAAATAATCCAAATTCTCTAATACATCTTGGGCTCTCTTTGGATATTTTTTAAACACTCTCGCAATTTTACTGCCACCAGGTATAATTCCAACAATATCCGATACTGAGAAACTATCACAGTTTTGTGCACCACTTAGATGACAATAGCCTTTGGAAATAGTTACTCCAACACTACAAAGAGAGTCGAAAGGTGCAGGCACTCTGTCACAATCAACACCCCTACCTCTATAAGCTGTGCAAAACTTAAGCGCGAATAATAAGTAAAAGATATATATCATTTCTGAAATATTGATTCATTATATTCTTGAAGTATAAACATTAGGAACTATTTATATTTGAAATCTTATTGCGTATGATATAGTGTGACACATTATGTAACAGATCAGGTGGTCCACTCACCATTCAACTTTAACAATCTGTCATGATTCCAAGTGTAATCCACTCACAAATACCAGGCACAATCCTTGTGCAATAAAAAATTCTTGACTATAAATGTAACTATTACCTTGAATTTGAAATAATGGGAAATTTTTTAATTTCTGATTTTTCAAACATATTATTAGTTTGAAATAAATTAATATATACAAAGTTAATAGGAAATTATATATTTTTAATATATATATATTAGTTTTTTGATTAAAAAATTAACTTTTTAAAATTGGTTGTTTAATTTAATCATGCTTAAACCAAATAGTGATCATCAAAAGTTTTTTATTTTGGTATCAGTAAAACTTAACCATAAACCCTCTAAAATTATTTAAAATTTACAAGCAACTTTTAGTAATGAAACATTATTTAAATCAACAATTTATTACTGGGTAAATTACTTTAAAGTTAAAAGAGAAACTATTTAAAACCTGTTAAAATCTAAAAGATTAACTTTAACTGTTACTTTTTTAATTGTAAATAGAGTGAAAAAATATATTAAAAAGCACTTTTTTATTTTAGTTAGAGAATTATCTAAGCACTTTAATATTAGTTTTACATGTATTTTATATATTTTAAACTAAAATTAATAAATAAAAATATAAAATAAATACCTTATAATTTAACTAAAGCTTAAAAAAAAGCTAGAGTAGCTATTGTTAAATAAAACCTATTGAAATATTACTAAAAGCTTAAACTTTTACAGTGAATAATTACAATTGATGAATCTTAAATCCCTATGTATAATCCTATACTAAAACACAAATCAAGATGCTAGATTAAGCTAAATCAACCCCCTCTACAAATCCTTTTAAATAAGCATTTTGTTAATAAGTGAATGTTAATTAATATAATAGATTATAATAATATATGCTATTCTTATTTAGTTCTTGAAGAAAAATCAATTAATAGTAAACTATATATTGCTTTTTTAAATAAAAGTATTTCTAATTGGTGTTCTCAATATAATTTGAGAAAACCTATTATTTTACATAATAATTGTAAAATACATAAATCTAAAGTTGTAAAAAACTTTCTAATTAAAAATAACTGGAAAGAACTACCACATCTAGTATATTCTTTTGATTATAACCTATATAATTATAATTGCTTTAGGCAATTAAAAAACCAGCTTACAGGAAAGAAAATTTCTACAGGAAAATTTAATTGGTTTGTGAAATATCAAATTTCAGTCTTTAATAAAAAGAATTGTTTTTTAAGTGTTAGAAGTTTGCTAAAAGTATAGCAAAAAGTTATTAATAATAAAAGAAACTATTAAATTTATATTATATATTTATTTTTATATATCATATATTCAAATGTTTATTTATTTTAATTGCAAAAAATTCCCATTATTAAAAATACAGAGTAATAATTTATACTTAATTATATAATCAACATAATACCTTTCTTTTTTATCTTAATTAATTAATTATAGGGTCTAGATTTAGATTATTTGGTTAATTAAAAATAAAATTATAATCATTAGAATAAACTTTAATTTTTGTTATATGAAATATAAAGTTAATTATTATAAGGTAATTCTAAGATAAAATTTTTAAAATTAAAATTAATAAACTAAATATTTTAACATTCATAATTTAATAGTAAGTATTTTAAATTAACACTAGATTTAAGTAAAATATGTTAAATATTAGATTATTCTAATAAAATAATCATAGTAAGTTTATATTTAAATACTTTTTAAATAATTTTAAATATTATTTTTTGATTATTTACTAATTATATTTCAATTAAATTAAAAATTAAATAAAATTAACATTATTTTAGAATTCTATAATATTCAAAAGATAATTGATTTAAGGTTTTAAAGATATAATTAAATTAGATACTTATTCTAATTAATCAAATACACGTTAAAACAAGTTTATTTATTGATAACATTTGAAAAAATAGTAAAGTTAATAAATATAATTATTATCATTTTAATAATCAAAATTAATTTTGGTTTTGATAATGTTTTTGATAAGCTTGTTAATTTAATAATAATTACTAACAAAAATAATAAGATTAATATTTATTAAAAAATAATAGTTTATTAAAATTAAGTATTAAACTAGTATTAATTATAGTTTATAGTAGTTTAAACATTTTATGAAGAGTAAAAATATTAAATTATAATAATTCAGCAATATATTTAATTGTAAACATCATAAATAATTAATAAAATAAATATAATCAGAAAATATATTAATAAAAATGAAAAATTATTAAAGGTATTAGTTTATAACCTAGTTTTTACAAATTCAAGTTAAATTTATAATTCAATTTTATCAACTATCTATAAAGAGATTAATTTATTATTTTTTTAAATAGGTAATATAATTGGTTAATAAATATATATAATATAAATTAACATATTATCAGATTATTTGAAATAATTAAAATTAATAAGAATTAACCTTAAATTTGATAATATTTTTATTTTGATTTTAATAATTTTAATTAATTAGAT
>JNEM01012290.1:0-13169 GCA_000697335.1 Conidiobolus incongruus B7586
GGAGTATTTTAACTCCTTGTTCCAAGAACTGGTGATATTCTAGATAATCCATTTTATAAGCCACTGTTTGATGAGTTTGAAATATTTAAACTATCTGACTTTCCTAAATAAACCCGCTCCTCTATTTCTATTAACTTTAACTTTACTCTTTCTTTATCTTTTACTTACCTTTTTGGCTCTTTTGCCTAATATTTTATATCCTTTTACAGGATTCCTCCCAATGGGGCAAGTTTAAACCCCAACAAAAACCCGATAATAAATAATTTTTAAAAATGTTGTATCTTATTTGATAGTTTTAGTTATATAATTATAAGTCACCCCAATCAACAAACACCAATATCTATAATTTATTTTAATTATACAATTGAAATATAAAAAATATTAAAATATTTAGGTATTTGAATAGCTTATTATAAAGTTTTAATAAATTTAATAATATTAGTAAATTTAAAAGAAAATAATTAATATAAGTATATTATTAAAATCAAAGTTTCAAACTAGTTTAATATTATAAAAATTTAATACTAATTAAATTCAAGTTAAATTATTATTTTATATGCAAAAAACAAATATTTTAAATATAATTTTTGTTTTAAATCCTTAACCAAAATTTAATTATTTATAAAGTTAAATATTAAAATTAAAATAACTTTAATAATAATATTTTTTGAAAAATTTAATATTTTAGATATATTGATATAAAGAAATAGTGAGATAAAGTTATTTAATATGTATTACCTCTGTTTTCATTTATTTGAAAATTTAATTTTAAGAAAAATAATTATTAATATAAATTGCAAAAATATCGAAAAAATTTTATATCTATGTGTATAGTAATTATATTATAAGAAAATATATATCATATCATATTAGTCACTAGATCTATTTTTAAAAAAAATATATTTTCAAATTATAAATTTCAAATTTTTTGACTTTAAATCTCCAGACATTTTCAAATGGAAATAGTATAAGATGAATTATATATAGACCCCTATTGAGAATGGTTTTAACCTGTTAACTAGTTCAAATAAAACAAAAACCATGTAATATCAATTATTAATTTCAAAATGATCATTATTTTTAAACAAATTTCTCGGCTGAAGTTTAATGAAACAAAATTACAAATACCTCTTAAATTGCTATTCATTAACATAAAATTAAATATATTAAAAAATAAATTTGAATAAGTAAAACAGTACTTGAAAGCAATAAATTAACGTGATAAATGGCCAACTTAAAGCAAATCAATACTTTAAAATTATATTACCTGAAATGCAATAATATTATTTTAACTTGAATAATTTTTTTAATTAATTTGTATACATTGAAATTCTCATTTAATAATATTTGTGTACAAAAATAAAAGTGATTTAATTATTGTTAATAAATTATTTTTAATATAAAAGTATTAAAATAATATCCTTAAAATAAAAATAATAAAAAGTTTAATAAATTTATAAAGGTTAAATTAATTTGACTAAATTTAATTATATATATATAGTAATAAATAAAATTATAGTAAAAAAAGTTGATGGATAATAAAGATATATGTCACCCCTTTCAATCACAAAACACTGCATATATTTGTAATACAAAATTATGACTTCAACGAAATAGTAACATTAAACCAATATTGTATTTACACACAATTCATTATTAAAACCTTGAAAATTTTAATTTAATATTACTATTAAGATTACGAAACAGTAAAAAAATCCCAAAATAAATATTTATTATTATATGATTTTCAAATTAGTTGAGACTTAACTCTAACTTGATAAATAGTAATATTTTTTGGTTTTTTTACACTTATAATGGTTTATTAATATTTAAATTTCTTTAAAATTGAGTATTAATTGATTATAATATTATATAATAATTATTATTAAATTAAATAAAAAAACAAAAATAATAATTATAATTATTTATAATATATAATTAATTAAAAGTATTTAAGTTTATAAATTATACAAATATAATTTTTAAATTTTAAAAATTTATTTGATAAAAAAACCCGATAATTATTATAAAATTAAATTAAATTAAATTAAATTACATTTCAATTAAAAATATTAAAAATTAGTATTATTTAATAAATGATTAAATGCTATTAAATTATTTAAATAAAAAACTATTTTTTTTGTTAATATTAATTATTTTTGATTCAATTATAAAGGTTTTTTTATATTAATTTAAGGATTTAATTTTATTTATTAATTTTTATTATTTTTATTTTTATTTATTTATTAAATAAATTTAATTTATACTATTTTTTTAGCATTCATATTTAATTCAATAGCATTTAGCATTAATAAAAAAATTTTATTTTGAAGTACAAATAAATTTGATTATTAAATAAAAAAGGTAAACCGTTGTTGAGCTTGATAAATACTGTTCAAAAATCTTTTTTGTGTATCTCCAAATATAGATGCAATCATAGAAGCAAGTAGAATTAATAAAAATTTTATCATTATTGTTATTATTATTATTATTATTATTATTATCATTATCATTATTATTATTATTTATTTTTATTATTTTATTAATATTATTAAAAGAATGATTATAAATAATTAAGGTATTAAATATTTGGGGATTAATATTACAAATATTAGTAAAAAATAGAGTTGCCAATTTGAGCTCTATAAAAAATGAAAAATAAGGTTGGACTCAGTATTTGGGTTGGGAGTTTGAAATGGGAGGGGGAATGCATTTGGCTGTGTGGTAAGATTTGAGTATGAGTTTTATAATGTTTTCCTTCTGGAGCCTGGAAATTCGTTTTTGTTAGCGTTTTGTATTTCTTTTGGTATATTAAACTCCTCCGGAAGTCTTCGCGGCCCATGGCCTTTGTTGCGGATGTGTGAGTTTAGATGGTTGAGCATTCCGTAAGCTTTATCGCATCCGGGCCAGTTGCATGCGAAAATACGCATCACTTCATGGTGACTGCGTCGCGGACGTTTGTTAAACGTGACGGTTGGTCTGGGTATATACCATGTAGGATAGTAGGGAGATGGGTACGATGATATGTTATGGACTGTAGCTCCCAAGCTTGCTCGTCTATATGGTGATAAAGAGTAGTTCTCTGGATTTGTGCCCCACACTCCCGATCCCCGTCTTCCCATCTGAAATTGAGTAATAGCTGGCATCGAGTATCTCCTATCAGGAGGCGGCATACCTTCTGGTCCAAACAGACTAGAGAGTACTTGGTTCAAGGGTTTTATATTTTGTGGTTCTTTATCATTGTTTATGAAGGGGTTAACTGAATTAGCAAAGGTGGGAGGCTTTGGTGAGAGAGGAGTAGTGTCAAAATCATCTACAGGGGATATCATTTTCACAGGGTGAGCGTCTTCAGAAGGAACAACGATCGGAGCTAAAGCAATATCCGACCAGGTTCTTTTTTGAGGTATTTGATTATTACTCTCCATACCAAATTAAAAACAAAGTAGAAAATAAAATTTTTAAAATCTTAATATAAAACTAACTCTAATACACTTGAAAATTATGCAATAGTCAATTCTAACTGAATGCTGTAAAAATAAAAAATTAGTTAAATGAATGCTAAGTTTGAGTATATATATGAATTCAAAGTATTTTTTTGCATAAATATTATTAATTTTATTATCATTTAAAATTAAAACCAAGTTTTACCCCTTAAATTCAATTTAGAAGCTTTAATTGAATTAATACATTTTGTTTCCTTTTTTTTTCAATAAAATTCTATAAAAATTACGGAATATTCTAATTAAGTAAATTGATTAACTTTAACTATTCAATCAGTTAAACTAGGGATAAATTGTGTGTTATTTAGGTGAATATGATAAATATTGGTGCTATAATATATATTATAAATTATCAATTTCATATATTAAAAGATACTCAAATTGAATACATTCATTTTGAGTTTCAATTTCAATCACATTGAATAACTTTTAAGAAGAGAGCGTGGTGGTAAAATTATTTAGAATGGAACAGGTTTTATTACTAGGCTTTGTTAATGGAATAAATTAGGATAAAATCAATTATAAAAGTAATTGGAATCTATTTTAAACACGAATACCATTATCATCACCTCAATTCTAAGCATTTAATCACTTAGAACTATCAATTGAAGATCAGAAATTTTAGTGGATTTTTAATTTTTTCATTGGATTCAAAATTTAATATTCTTTTTTATAATATTTTAAACCAATTTTAAAGTTTTTCTTATTTAAAAAAATATTATATTATTCTATTAAATATAATATTTAATCTTTATTTACTATTTAAATTATTATATGTGATCTTTGATTCGTTCAATTAGCTTTACTGTGTTATAAATTGTTTATTTCACGAGCATATAGCATAAAATAATCTTTTACTGATCATAAATTAATATTGAATGCTCATTATTATTCTATTGATCAAACTTAATATTTATCAATACTTATGGATGCTTTATATCTCCTCAATTTTAATGATTTCGGAATTGAGGATACTATCTTCAAATCTTACTTATAATATTTTGCCAATTATTTCAATAAAAGAAAATATTTTCCGATTCATATTAGTTAAGTTTCAATTAATAATACATACTATTTACATTATTATTTAATCAATATAGTCTCATGAGTATTATTAATTCAACTTTGAATTTCGATTCATTATAAAGATTGACTTATATTTTAAGCCATTCAATTGAAAAAAATTTTTTTACTTCATTTACTAATCAATTTCATACAATTTTTTAGTTAGTAAAATTACTCTATTTAGTAAACATACTTTAAAAATTAAAATTGAAACTGAGTTGAGTTTGTTAATAAGTTAGATTTTCAAAATTATTACTCGATTTATATTGGTTTCTTTAGTCTAGTTTAATATTTATATTATTTTAAATTAATCTATTATTTTTTACAAATTAGTTAGTATTTTATTAAATAAATAATTATTATATTTTCATTATAATATAGATTTTTAAAAAAAATTCAAAAATTCGATAATTTTCTTTTAATTTTATATTATAAGCATATATATATATATAATATTCAGACTAATCTATCTTTAAATTAATATATTATTCATTAAATCATCATATTAAAATACTTACATTTTTATTAGCGAATATAATTGTTTTGAATTTATATCAATTAATCTCCAATTTAAAATTTCTCATTGTTATAAAAAGTTAATTATTTTATTTACTTTTAAAAATTTTGATATATAGAATTATTTTTAAATTAAAATAATATAAAATATATTAATAGATAGTGTGTCTTTTAAGCTTAATTTATTTTTTATATTTAATAAGATCTTGCCAAAATAACGTTTATAGTATTATGATGATTCAATTCAAGGTATTTTTCAATATATTTAAATGAGTCTATAGATATATCAGAATTCTTTAATCAAATAATTAATATTCAAATAATACTAATTATATATATTGATAATCTGATTGATACAAGTAAAAGCTATGAGATGTATTCAATTTTGAATTTTTAAATATTTAATAATTGAATAATAATCAAATAATATTGGTTAATAATATTCTGGATTTATTATTGTGTTTTGATCAAAATAAAAGAAATTTTAAATCAAATTTTTAGATTAAAATAATAATAATTTTAAGCGAATATGTATTTCTAATATATCAGTAAGTTTATATTGATAAGCTTTCATTTTTAATAAAATAATAAATCAATTTATAATGTTTATAAGGGGGTGTAATATATCTAAAGTTAATATATAATTCAACTAAAATTTATTTCTTTAATTTATAATATTATTAAAAACTAATTTCAGATATTGAATATTAACTTTTTTATTTAATTAATATATTATAAATACAAATTTTATATTATTAAAATTGAGAGATATTAAGAAATCATGAGAAATATTTAAAAATGGGTTGATTATTATTTGACAAAATAGTTTCATATAGTGCTAGTTTATTGAAAATGAAATATATGTAATAGTACATTCAGATAGATGATTACTAAAAATATTTAACTATATAACTTAATTTCATATTACACAACAAATGTTGGTATAATTTTTTTAATGTTTTAATAAATATCATGCGCTGCATAATACAAATTCGCTGACTTAACCAAATAATTTATTCAGAATTAATTGATTTTTGCCAAATGCAATCGATTTCAAGCTAGATTTATTGAATTGCATCTACTAAGTTAATGCCAAATATCTTGCAGGTTATTGGTTTTATATTCAGTGGATTTGAATTTTGATTTTGATGACTTTATTTTAATAGAAGCTTATATTAAAGCCGTCCAAAATTTTTAACTGTTGTTTTATTATCGAAGTTAATAGATTCATACTCAATATTTTATTTAGCGAGTTTGATTATATCATGGAAAAAACAATTAATTAGCTTTAGTCCATAACTTTCATGAGTTATTTTATAAAAATACCTCCAATTTGATAACTTAAATTTTGAATGCATTCATATTCATTCACCATAATTAATAATCATTAATATTGCAAAATCATCCTATAAATCTGATGTTAATCTAGAGTTACCAATTATACCATATTAGGTAATATATTATAATCATAATTATAAAAAATATTAAAATTAATCATTTTAAGTCATAAATAATGTCTGTAGTAAATATTTCAATGATATAATTTATTTTTTTTATTGAATTAAATTATTTAAACTAATATGTTTAATTAATTGACTACAAAATCTAAAAATAATTACCGAAATTTAAAATGGCAATAAATTATGAAAAAACCTTGTAAAAGTTAAAAAAAACTTACAAAATTGTGATAATTGCAACGAGAGTTGAAAAATCATTGAATCTATTTTGCATATTTGATGGAGTTTGTTTTGTTTAAAACAATCTCCAAATTGTGAAATTATAAGTTCCATGCATTTAAAGTATATGGATTTTTGAATTGTATTTGGATCAGAATACAGTAATCACATATATAGATAACCTGATTGAAATGCAAAGTGGATATTCGTGAAAATTATTAAGTTTCGCGTTTTTAAAGCATAGAAGAGTATATTAGATTAAGTATGATTATTATATCTGGATTTATGATTTAACTCTAATGAAAAAAAATACTTTTTGATATTATATAATATAGTAGTTGAAATTATATACAATAATCTATTCATTTACTCATTGATATTATATCTACTTGATCGGTTAGATGTTTGTGTCCATTAATGCAGTTTCACCCATGTTTATTATATTTACATTTATTTTAAGCATATATGCTAATTTTGTCCATATTATAGACTTATATTTACGAGTAATCATATTGTATACAATGATTGCTAAATTTAAATTTTCTCATATCTTGTTTATGATTTATATATCATATATCTAATGTGGTTATTTTTTTATATAATACAACTTTTATTAACATAAGTGAATATTCACTTCAATCTAACTAGAATTGATAATAAACAATATTTAAAATTAGGGTTTATAAAGTATATAAATTTATTATTTAAGTTGATTTGAAAGATATATATAAAATAATTTAATTCAATGAGATAATGTGAGTCAATAATTCTTATCTAATTTAAAGATAAAAATTTAATATAATAGTGAATTTTTTGAAAAACAACTAATTAGATGTACTCTTAGATATAATTTCATATTCTAAATTGAATGAATATAAGTAATTCTTCAAAATGTATAGCCATTTATTGAAATAGACCAATTTCTTATATATATATATATATATATATATATATATATATATTCTATTTTATTTATAATAATATTAGATTTTCTCATTTCCAATTCATAAATATTAGAATTAAATATAAAAAATTTGTAAATTAAAAGAAATACCTTATTTACAAACATTTATATGAAATTGAAAAAAATTTTTTTAATTAGTAAAATTAATTCAAATTTTAGCCAATTCATTAAGAACAAAAGAGCTGAAACTAACAACTTAACGAATTATTATAAAAATAATTGATTAAATATGTTTTTAGTAACTTGAAAAGAGATAAGATAGTATTTCAACACTATCATCATTTAGACCTTTGTAATTTAAAGTAATTTCCAAATCAATAAATTTTTGTTAATCGGAATTAAGGTCAAATTTGGTGCTGTTTCAATCAGTTTTGATATTTGAAAGTAGTGATATCAACTTTGGGTTTTAGATTAGTGTAAGAATGGATTTAGATCATTCATAATGCTGCTAATATTTAGCTATTATTCGCTAGGTGCTTTTAGTTTACCTGATGTAGGGGAAACTCTTGGTGAGGTGGCAAAGTCACTTGTTCTGGACAAAGTCGTAGTTCATAAGTGACCTGATCAATTCACTGAACCTCTCAATTCCATTCTCAAACTGATAGGTCTCAATTTATTATCCAATACCAAACCAAAAATGAGGCAAACTTCTGCCAAATCTGGGGATTTTAGTGATTCTGGAAGGTTGAAGTCGGATACCGCCGATCGTAAGGTGAAAAGCAGTAGTGAAAGCAACCGCGATAATTCAATACCCAAATTCAACTAATTCAATTTCCAATGTCTTGGCCCCATGTCACTGAATGCTGATAGTGACGGATTCTCAAGTCAATCATGTTATGGGAATGGTGTGGGTTATCACTTTGATCCTTATTATGGCTATTCACCATATCAGTCAATTTACCAAAGTTATTATAATTAGACTCCAAGAATAGGTCAGCAAGACTATAATGGTTATTATGCCAATATATTATGATAATAATTACCATATCAACCCATATAGCCAATTTAATGATAACCAGTATTTTGAATAAAATCAACTATATTATTGTAAGAAGATGTATTCCAACCCATTACCATACTACGAAGGACCTCAAAACTTAGATCGTTACTATCCAAGTTTTGGCTATAATACCAATCATTACTATTAACTATACTCTAATTAAATTAGCTTATTTGTTTTTTAATTAAATTAGAAATAATAAACAAATCATGGAATATTAATTTTATCATATTACTCCAATATTTAAATCTTTTTAGTAACCACAATTTAAATTCAATAATAAATATGAATAAATTTTAATAAAATTCACGACTTTGTTTGAGTTAACATAATTATCTTAATAGTCAATTCACTAATTATTTATATATTCAATTTATAAAATATTACATAATTATATTTATATTTAAATTTTAAACTATGAGTTCGAAAGCACCTGATGGTAATAAACTTAAAAATTATTAAAAATAAAATAAAATTTAAATTAATTTGATTGTTTTAGAAAAATATAAAAGAAAGTATAAAGATATTAAGTCCAAGTTGAGAGAGTTAGAAACAGTAATATCCAAATAAGTTTATAAATTACTATCTACTAACCTAAATGCAACTTAGGAAACTGACGAATCTGTTTATAAATTAGAACAAGCTAAAAAAATTTTAAAATTGTTGAAATTTGAAAGAAGGTATTGTTAATTTGATTTTTTTTTAAAAAAAATTATTAATTAATTGGTTATTAGTTTTCTATTAGAACGCTTAAATCATATTCGAAATCCTAATGAAATGGAGGAGGTGGCTTCAGAAGAAGTAAGTTTTTTATCTTTATTTAATTTGAAAATATTAATTAACGATATTAGGTACCTGAGCCTATACCCGACAAGACGAATAAACGACCCGAAAAAGATCCTAACGCTCCTAAGAGACCTAGCAACGCATTTTTAATGTTCTGCCAAATGGAGCGTAGTAATTTGAAGGATTACCATCCAGAATCCAGTTTGAGTGATTTGACAAAAATGTTGGGGATGAAGTGGGGATCTATGACAGCGGAGGAGAAGAAAGTAAATCTCATTATAAATTACTTTAATCGATTAAATTTAACATACATTTAATTTAGAAATATTATGATATGTACGAAAATGACAAAATAAGGTATAAGCAAGAGATGTCCAATTATAATCCCAAAAATCCTACCGCCGCACATCAGGAGCCCCCTAGAGCCATACCCGAAGCGTACAGTGAGGAGGAGGAAGATGCCGATGACGGATCCGTAGGTCATACCAACTACCAATCTCATCAACCTCATTCTGCTACATACAGCGACCAAGAAGCTTTCCAAGAGTATTCCGAATAGTTAGCTTATTTGTATTCTTTATAGGATTCAATCAATGCAATGGATCCTATCTCTATAAATTTAACATAATATTAAATTTATTATATGAATATACTGAAGTAAATATATTTTAGCTAATATTCATTATATATTTATCAAGTCTTATTTAACACTTTGGATATTATTTATAATAACCATGAATACAATATATTATATTTAATACAATTCAATATCACTTAAACTCAATATTTTTTAATTTTCTTATTATTAATAAAACCTTGAAATTCCATTAATTTTCAAACTTGAGTTCATTTTAACAAGATTATGATTGTTGATTATTAAATCATAAATTCAGATATAAAGTTTGAATTAAATATAGCAACTTTGATTTCATTTTACTCAATTAAATTTCAACCAACAGACAAGTATTGAAAATTAATGCAAAAAATATCTATAAAAAGGTCATCAAATCATTCTTTCAACTTCATAATTCTTGAATAACAATTCAATCAATATCTTAAATTATTCTAAAATCAATCCTTAATAACTTAATATTACCTCAATTCCATTATAAATTCGTGTCAATCACCCAAATCCCCATAAAAAGTTTTAAAATGACAAATTTAGACTTTGACGGAACTGAATTAAAAAGTATTTTCAAGCACCATTCCACCATCATCTGGCTACACGGATTGGGTGAAACTCGGGATGGATGGTAATACACTGTATAGTAATATATATATATAATATTAAATCGTGTTTTAGGACTGATATCAATTTTAAAATAAGGAAACAATTTCCCTTTACCAAATTTGTATTTCCTTTTGCGTAAGTTAATATTAATATATTATTTTACTATCGTTAATGTTTCAAATAGACCTATTAGACCTAATAGTCTATATGGAAATAGGGAATTACCATCATGGTAACTATTATATTGTTTTATTAAGTTAGCTAATATAATTGTCATATTTAGGTTTAATATTACAGGTCGTGATAAATTAGGGGAAATTGAAGATCCTGAAGGTTTACAAGAATCTATCCAAATCAGTAATTCTAATCTCAATATATTATAAAATATAATTATATTTATTTAATTTGTTCATTATATAGTCAAAAAAATTATTCAAAATGAAATCAACCTTGGTATACCCAGTAATAATATTATAGTCGGAGGATTTTCTCAAGGTCAATAACCTGTATCTTATATATTTTAAATTACTAATATTTCATTAGGATCTATGACATCTTTGATACTAACTCTAAAATCCCAAATCAAACTGGGTGGTTGTATTTGCGTTAGTGGTTTCTTTAATTTGAAATTAATTGATATTAACGTAACTTTATTTTAATCATTTTTAGATTTTTTTTTATTCATTATATTTATTAGGAATTTTCTCAAATTTCGAGAGAGATACCAATACTATTATTGCAGGGTGAGGATGATTCAGTAAGCTAATCATTAAATAATGAATCTACAATTAATTTAACACAATTATTAGAGTCTTCATTCATCGCTAGCTCAAGAAGTTGACCAACTATTAACTGAATTACAATACAATCACAAACTCAAAATTTATCCCAAAGTACAACATGAAATTAGTGAAGTTATGGTCAACGATATTCATCAGTTTTTATTTAAGAATATAATTAATCCATATTAATAAATACGTATTTTTATTTTATATATTAATTACATAAAAATAATTCTCAAAATTTTTGAATTATAATTAATTGAATTTTTCTAATAATAGAGATATATTAATAAAATCAAAAAGATAAAAATCAATAAAAATATTATTGAATATATAATTAGATTAATAACTAGGAATTGTTTATATGGTAAATAGGCCAACAAAAAAATTCTTCCAAAAAGAATAATATGGATTTTTTATTGTAAAAAATATATAAAACCATATAATCGCTTGATTAATATGTTAGATAAGAAATATTTTATATTAAACTTAACTATAATCCTTTATTTGAGGTATGATTATTTAACTACTATATTAATAATATTGATTCAAATCATTTTTAAATATATATATTTGTATCCAATTATTTAATTTTAATGAATAATAGTTAGATAAATGATGTATAACCAATTAATATAAAATTATATAAAATATAAATTAATATATTACGATTTAATTTTATCAAAGTATAACACATACTGATAAATATATACCATTAAAAACATATGGCAAATTTTTTTATTTTGATTTTTCAAACATATTGCTGGTTTTAGAAAATAAATTATATAGAAATTATATAAGAGAATTAATAGCTTTAAATTGCATATTCGTTTATATTAGCTTTTTTCATGATAATGCAATTATTTAAAAACTTATTTTTGAAAATTAATCGTATTCAAATTAAATAATGATTATCAAAAATCTCTCATATTTATAATATCAAAACTCAACCACAAACCATGTAAATCAATTAAAATTTCAAGTAATTTATAAAAATAACATTTTATCCAAAATTATTATTTAATATATTTTCTTATTTTGAATAAAAAAATTTTCAAACAATAGAATATTCCTTATATAAGTATATTATATTTATTAAAGTTTAAACCCTAGTTTAATTTTTAAAAAGATTAAATCAATATTTTATAATTATATGTAAGCTCAAAATAATAAAAATAATATTAATCAAATAAAACTTATTAAAAATTAAAAATTTATATTAAATCATTATCATAAACTTTAATAAATAAACAGTTATTTAGAAAATAATTTTAATTACTATAATAATATATAAAATTATGTAACTTTCATATATGGTTTTAAATGACCAATTTATTAATAAAAAGTTTAATATTTTTTCTGAAATAAAATAATTTTTAATTGGTGTAATTATTATAAATTAAAAATTCTTGTGATTTTATATGATAATTATAAATAAATTAAGTTAAAAATATAAAAATTTTCTTAAATATTAATATATTGAAAAAACTACTATATAGAGTATATTCACCAAATTATCACTTATATATAATCAAAATTGATTTAAGCAATCAAAAAATATTTTTATAAAAAAGAAATTTTTGAAAATAAATTTATGTTTATAATATTAAATTTTAGACTTTAAAAAATTGTTATATATATATATATAT
>JNEM01012297.1:0-19378 GCA_000697335.1 Conidiobolus incongruus B7586
AATAATTTTTATATAAGGAATTTTAATAATATTTTAATTTTTAAGCTAAAGTAATCTTTTCATTTTTTGGTATTAGATTCTATATTGGAATTCATATTCTGTTTATTATTGCATTTTTTATATAAAATTAATAATATAATAATAAGAATTTATATCAATTATTTTTTTTTAATTTATTAGATTTTTAACTAAAACATAAAATACTCATATTTTTAATTTTTAAATAATTATAAATTATATTATAATAAAATTAATACTAAAATCTAAATTTTATTTTATTTTTTTACTATAGTATAAAAACAATATTTGAAATATTTTTTGATATTATTTATGATTCTGATATTAATTAATAATTTAAGATAGTTTAAATAAATAAATATTCTAATACCAGATCTTGCAATTTTAAGTTATATTAGTTAGTTTTCTGAATTATATTTTGAAAACCATTAACCACCAAGTTTTATTTGAAGATTTTGCTAAGTATTTGATATAGGATATCTTATATAATATGCTATTTTAATAAATTCTCTTTGTTTAACCCAGGAAAAGTTTGAAATTCTATAATTTTCAATTACTTTATATATATTAAAATTCTTTTAAAGAGTTATATCATATATAATAAATATGATGAATTATTAGATCACTTACTATGATTTAAAATGATATCAAATTTAAGTAAAATAATAATATTGATAAAATAATATTTGATTGAAGGATAGGAAAATACTTTTTGCACCACTTGATATTTCCTGGAAAAGTTTAAAAAACTATTTTCAAAGGTTTTTGTAATAAATGCAAAATATTTTAATACGTGTATATTTAAAGTTTCTTTTATTTCATTCTTGTTATGATACTTTTAGCAGAAATAAAACATGATATAGTTTGAATTAAATAATCGAATTTTAAAAAAATGAAAACTATTAAATTTGTAAATTTAGAATTTTTCGAATTCAAATCTCTAAATATTGTGAAACAAAGGTTGTAAAAACAAATATTTTAAACCATTACATTAAAAATTAATTTGTGTTCCTTCAGAGCTATAAATTATTAAAATTAATTATAATATAATTAAAGGTGAAACCGAAAATGAAAATTAAGTTTAAATATTTATTAGATATCTGAATATATAGTTTGATTTTTGATAAAAATGATTACAAGATTGAATTGCTTTTTAATTAAATATTAAAATTTAATAAATAAGATCTTTGTATTAATGTGTAAAATTAATTATAATAATATATTGTTTTCAATCCAATATCATATTATATATTTTTCAATTTATATACAAATCATATACAGTTTGCAAATTGCTTAATATTAATTTGAAGTGCATTATATATTTTAGTATTATTAACCTGATTAAATACATGGGAAAATTTTATTTAATATAATTTTTATATTATATTAAATTTATAATTTTATTATGCATAGTTATATTCTTGAACTTTATATTAAACAAAAATTAAAAACGAATATTACGGATATTCAGAATCGAGATTTTCAAAATTGTCAACCAAATAATAAAAATATAGCAGTTAAATTACATTATTACTATAAATTAATATCATAGAATTCAAGAATATATCTAGAATATAAGGTTAACTTATTATAAAATAGAGGATCAAATTGTTTATTAGTCGGAGTTATGTGAAAATATTAAATGAAAATTATCAACAAAAATTAAACAAACTGAATATTAACTAATACAAATTTATTTAATCCAAGATATTTTCAACAGTTTTCATCAAATAATAATTTAATAAAAATTAATAACAGGCAATGTTAATAAAAAAATTTTTTTCATTAGCAAAATATTTAATATAAACAATATTTAACTATGGTCCAAATAAAAACATTAAATTTACCCGACTATTAACTTTAATTCTAGATTAATATTTCTCAAAAACTCGTCAAATTCTTTAAAAATTTCAAATGATGACGTGATATGACTAATTTTATATTTTTTTCATCGGTACCAAATTTGGTTAAAGACTTTTCGGACAGCTGACTCGCTGGATTTAATTGCAAACTCCCATTTTTGCCACTTGAATTAACTTGCGTCCATGCAGTGGCTGTTTAGTGATGCGATACATTGTGCTCTCATATGGGCTGAGCATAGTCGTACTTTGTGCAAGCCGAAGCCCATCTAAAGGTCCCAAAAACATGCTGGGGTGAAATTGAATATTTCCACCTCCTTGTTTCCACTATTATTATTTTGGTTTAACCCAGAGATCCTTAATCAAGTAATTAGCATTACTGCTTTAGGATATAAGATAAAAGCCAATAATCTTTCAACTATATGAATAAAAAATTTTTATTCTGATTCAGGAAATTTTTTTATAGCATATATTTGGAAATAAAATATTATATAAATTTATTCAATTTTCACCTTCCAGTGTAAAATTAATTAAATAGGGTAATTGTAACCAGATGAATTCATAGTTACCTGCTCTCATTCCGATCTAGTTTCATTCAAGAGTGTGATGAGTTAATCAAAATTCATTTTAATACTTGGTTGAATTTGCTCATAACTTTATTTGAACTCTTTCACTCTTTACACCATTGTTCTGATTCATTCAAAACACATATTTCAAAATTGAGCTTCAAATACAACATTATGTCCCAAATTCTATCGCTATAACCTGTTAAAAGTGGATTAGGCTTGTGAATTGAATCCTTTGGCCACTATTTTTTGAGCCAAATAAGTTAGGGAGAATAATACTCGGAAAAACATTCCTTTTCCTATTTTTTCATGATGGATAACTTCTATGTGAATGAACCCCCTTGAAGAAAGTGGGAATTTGAGGTTGAGTATTCAAGCAGTCATGGAGGAATTGTCAATGTTAGAAAATCCAAGTTAATAAATTGAAGCAGGGAGATAAATGGAAGACCGATTGATTGAATGAATGATTTAAACCTAGACCATTTTGATGATATCAGTTGATTATATTGGATCTTCCCATCATATGATCCTGTCAACAAGCATCAAAAGTTGTCTCTCTCCAGTTGTGACGGCTATGGAGATATCCATGCATTGATCAGGAACAACTCAACAGATCAATTAGGTTTAAATCGATCCAACATTAGACTAACAATTTCAGCAAATGAGCGGGGAACAGATTGACTAGCTGAAAGATGTATTACTAGGGAAAAACCTGGTCCTTGACCCTAATTGGGGAATATTTCGGCAGGATAATATTTGAGTCCCTGATTAACTGTTGGTGAACCTACCCAAATCGATTTTGACATATTCTAACATGCAAACATAGTAATTCTCTCCGCTAAGATATATTCTCTATCTCTGTCTCTTCTACCAATTCCACTACTTTTGATGAGAATTTTTCTTCTTTTTATTCTCATTCTTTAGTTTTCGCTTATTCCCTTAAACGGCTATCTCCACACAAAAACATAATCTATTACTAATTGTCATATAAGATTCAGACTTAAAATACTTTTTCATATTGTTATAAGTTTTGGTTTATTCAAAATAAAATTATTTATTAAATCAATCTATATATAATCATCTATTTTCGATAGTTTTTTCATAAATTAATTCACTATGATCGAAAAATCCATATATTAATAAATATATATTTTACAACTGATCACTTGAACGTACTTGATGAGATATTTTATGCTATTTTCAATAATTTTATGGTCAAATTTTCTAATACATCAGTTATCAAATTTATCTTTCTATTTAGAAGTAGGGTGTATATTAACTTTGAATGGATAATATTTTCAAATAGCTTTGATAATAATTATCCATTAACCAGTGTTTGATAAGATATATTTATTGTTAACAATCTAATCATTATAATTGATAAATATATATAATTGTTAACTTATCAATAAAAATATGGTGACTGTATAATTCTAATATGATATATATATATAGCCATATTGAAATAATCAATTATCCATTAATATTTGTATGGGAAATTTCAATTTACAAATTTAATGCTTTAAAAACAGACGATATTTTACATTGATATGATAAGTTATTTGTTTATTATTTTATCTATAGTTTAATATTTGAAAGCTTTAGTTATTTCAACATATAAAAGTATATATATAACTTGAAGAATATATTTAGAATTTTGATTGAATTGTTATTATTAGTAAAAGGAATTAACCTTATTTTTAAATATTTTAAAAATTCGCAATTAATTCAATTGTAAAAAGATATTTTTGGTAGTTTGAAAACTTATATTATTCGCCATTTTAAATTGAGATATTGTGTTGTATTTCATTAACATAAAATTTTCTTAGAAACAACACTATTTCATATTTAATTGTAAAAAAATTCGGATATTATTTGGATGTACTATTAGTGCTGTTGAAAATAACTATAGTTGAAATATTCATTTGATATAGTTTATTATTTTAATAGTGATCTCGTATATTAAAGCCTAATTATTCCAGAAAAATTAGATTTATAAACTATTATATAACAAATATATAATGTAGATATACTTAATTTATTTTTTCTATATGTATAGATCATTGATTTTCAATAATTAAATATTTAATAACTGATACAAAATGTTTTAAAATGACTTGTTATTCCCAAAATATAAGATAAAATTTTTAACCTTATCAAAAAATTAATCCAATTCATTGATATATTAATTAAAGTTTACTGCTGAAATAAATGTTATCAGTTAGGAAAGAAAAAATGGCAAATTTTTTAATTTTTGATTTTACAAATATATTGTTAATTTTGAAAAATAAATTATATACAAAATATATAGGAGAATCTATATTTTCACACTATATATACATTTATTTATAATAATTTTTCATTAAGTTGATTGTTTTTAAAAATTTATTATTTAATTTTACCATATTTAAATTAAATAATAGTTATCACAAGTTTTATATTTTAATATTATTAAAGCTTAACCATAAGCTTTATTCAAATCATTTAAAATTTGTAAATAGATTATAAAAATAATTTTTTATCCAAAACTACCATTTATTATTAAATTTGTCATTAAAGCGTAAAAATATATTATTTAAAATTTACTAAAATTTAAAAAATTATTTATAATATTATTTTTTTTAATTATAAATAAAATAAAAAATATATTAAAAAACAGAATTTTTCTTTTATTAAAAAGTTATTAAAATATTTAAATATCAACTATATAAGTATATTGTAAATATTAAAGTTTAATATAGTTTAATTAATTAACATACTAAATAGGCACTTTATAATTATATTAAAATACAAAAATAAATTAAATAAATATAATTAAACAAAAGCTATTAAAATATAGCAAAAAATTTAAATTATTTTATCAACTAATAAAATTTTTAATTTTTAATTTTTTTTATTTAATTTTTTATTTAATCTTTTATTAAATAATAAGGTATAATGTTAGAATAATATTATTTTTTTATATGTTTTAATAAATAAAAATTTTATCTATAAATACATATTAATTATAATAATAAATTATAATGATATATTGTTTCCATATTTAAAAGTAAATCAATTAATATTAAGTTTTTTAATCAAAATAATTTTTAATTAATTTATTTATTATATATTTAAAATTTATCATTTTATTTAATGATTTTAAATTAAAGAGTTTTAATATATTTAGTATATTTACTAGATTATAATTTATATAATTATAATTGTTTTAAATAGTTAAAAATATATTTATAAAAAAAATTCCAATAAATAAATTTAATTAATTTATATAATATTAAATTTCAGTTTTTAATAAAAAGAATTATTTTATAGATATTAGAAATTTATAAAAAATATGCCAAAAAGTTATTAAAAATAAAAGAAAGTATTAATTTTATTATAGCTGTTTATTTTTATATATTATATATTAAAAATTATATTGAATTTTGATTTTAAAATTTTGTCATTATTTAATTTATGTAATAATATTTAAATTTCTGGATTATAAGTATTATGTTATAATAAAATTAGATGAAATAGAAATACAACAATTAAATATATAGCAATTTTGTATTAGAATTTAATTCTATATCAATTTATTAATTTAATAAACAAGTATATATAATATATCAGGATAACCAAATACTTAATAAATGGATGTTATTGTCACAACCAGTTCCTTCGGATGAACAAGAACAAGCAATCATTCCTGAGAACCATCACAAGGATATACCATTATGCAATCACGCTTCCACAAGCTCCTAAATGCCTTTAAATACACTAGTGGTTCCATCCTAAAAGCTCGATTTTTGGTTTTACTAATCAAAATTTCACCTCTACTACCAACTATCCTCTTTTCTGTATTCGACACTCCCAAGTGTAACACCTCTATTCTATCATGTTACCAATTCCATCCTTTTATCCACTACAATTTAATTTATTCCATATACTTCTTAAAATATTAAAATTCAATCTTGCTACAACCCTATTCTTTATTTTATTCTTCGTTGTATACTTTATATCATAGCTCTCATTCGTTCTAATTTGCCTAATTTGCAATTAATTACGTATGACGAACTCAACTGTTTAGCTACCAAGACTCAACTGCTCCTCCTTGCCCCTAGAGTTGTGGATCGCATAATCACCTATATCTCTAACTATCAAGCTAAAATCTTGAAGCTGGCAATGAGTATCATCGCCAAACTCTTTACGGATATGAAATATTTTGTAACCAATTTATTGGAAATTGAACGTTACATGTTTTTTAACCAAACAATATAATTAAAAAATGCTATATTATTTCGGGTATTTTATTTACTGTATAACATTATTCAAATTGATAATACAATACCAAATTGAAAAATATTATGATAAAGTTTGTAATAATAAAAAATTATTTTATTAATATTAAATTTATCAATTATTATTAAGAAATAATTATAATGTAATTATAAAAAAAATGAATTAATAATTATTAACAAATCTAAAATAAATATTAAATCATGAATTTTATTATATATTTGAAATATGAAAAAAATATATATAATTTAAAATTTATAGCCTTGTTAATAAGTAAGATATCAATAAAAATACAATGATTTAATAGTTGGAAAAATAATCTTCTTGAAAATTGAAATTGAATCTAATAAATTAAAGAAATTGAGGTGAATGTAAAAAGTACGCTTGATGCATTATTAAATTGCTGATTTAATCTTTGTGGATTTTGTATTACCAATATTTCTTGCATGTTAATTCACTTTAATTAAAATCTCTGATTATGTTGAAGTTATAATTAAATAAATTTTAATATTGATCACAAACAGTAACAATAATATATCATCATTTAACATTAAAATGAATTCCTAATATTAAATTACTTAAAAGTTAGCAATATTAATAAATTTGATATGAATAGATTAAATATTACTGTTTAATGATTAAATAGATTTCAAATTAATTAGCTTTGTTTAATTAAAAAGCTTTTTTTCACCCATATATTATTTCATTTAAATACAAGCTGTAAGCTAGGGGGAATGATGATAACATCATTATGAAAATTTATGAGATTTTCTAGATTTAAAAAAAGTTTAAATGCATTTATGCTTAATACAAATCCCGGAAATTATTAAATTCCATTTTAATTGCAATTAATGAACTTGGCTCCTGATTCATTACTAAACTTTAACATGGTTATCTGCCTTATAAATGAAATTAATTGATCTTGATATAAAATGTTCATGAAACCATTAACATGATAAATAAGTTTTATTGACTTTAATATCTTAGAAAATGATATTTCCTGATATTATATTGTATCAAAAATTACTCTCTTTGCTCATCTTCAGTTCACCAAATACCGAAAATTAAAAATAAAAATTATTGAATAGCTGTTTTACTTTGAAATTGATTACAAAATTTTTATAGCCTTATATATCACTATTGAAACATTATAAATAAAGATACTATTAGTAAAAATTGCTAAATAATAAACTAGTATTCTATTTATAACTTGCAAATTTTAATAATTTTAATTAGTTAAAGATTTATTATTTGCAAAATCTAAATTATTGAGAAATTATAAATATTTTAATTATATAAAATAATGGATAATTTAATTTTGATATTTCTTATTTGATAATAGATATTATAGTTTTATCAATTTCTTCTATTATTAAAAAATCTCATCAAAATGTCTGATATTTACGTAAGTTCATTGATTTATATAGTTGATAAATATTGATCATTTAGAATAAACCACTGCTAAGATATATATATATATTAAATAGATAATTTATATATAAGGATACATAAAATATTGATTGACAATATAAACATCATGAAATGATATATCATTTTTGATTAACTAAAAGTTAATAAAATTCAGATGATATACAAAATTATGTTAAGTAAATAAAGATTGTAAATTATTTATAATATATAAAAAAATTCAATATATTATTTATTGCAATAATAATTTTGTTTACATTTTATAACCATTATGAAAAAAATTTTTGCAATTATAAAATCAATTTTATTCAAATAAAGGTGGCAACTCTAATATTTCAGCCTTAATGGATTTTGATGAAATAAAACAAAGTATTAATATTATATTTTTCTTTTTAAAATAGAATTAATTGATATCGAAGTTTTTATAAAATTATTAGTTTATTGTTATTTGCATAAATAAAAATGATTTTCAAAATATATTTTAAGGAATAGAATTTTCATCGATCAACTTCAGGGATAAATTAGACTTGATAGTTAAGAAAAGATAAGAATATAATAGAAAATCAAATAAAATCATCAGGGTACTCTATATAATACAAATAATCTATTGTTTTACAATAATTTATCTATAAAATTAAGATGGGTTAAAGTACTTATTGTAAAAATTAATAATCTTCAATTTATGCAATCCTCATTTCAATTTCTATATAATAATTTCTATATTATTATTATTATTATATAATTCTTTGATACTATGAAAAATCAAAGATTGTATAATCTGATATTATATTTTACTAAAATTAAATTTTTTTACATTTGTAAAATTAATTTATACATAATCCTATGTAAGAACAGAGTACATATCACATTAGTAATTTTGGTATATATAGATATATTACTTCATTTATTGAATTATTTTAATATTCTGATAATAGAAAAATGATGAATGATGAATTAAGCTCGATAAGCATTTTAATTAATATTAATTAATAAAAGTTTAGTAACAATGATTGAAAATTCTGATATTAGTAGCATTAATTTATTAAATTTACAACAGGTGCATACACTAATAATGTTATTCAATAATAATTAAATGAAGAAATATAATCTAGACACTACGAAAAGAATATTCATTTCCGAATTTTTACATTTTCGGGTGCATAAACCAAATGTAACATTTCTAAATATAAAAAATATTCATTAATCGAAGATTATTGAAGTGAATTAAAACTTAAGAAAAGATGTATTAAGGCTTGAATTTAGGAATATCCTTAAAAATTTATCAAAATGCTATTGTTATCCACCCTCTCGATCGAGGGGGAGTTGAGGGAGATCAATCTGACATTGTGATTATAGGTAATTTTATTTTAATATCTGTATAATTTTCAAAATTAATATAATTTAAAAATATTATAATTCAAATTTTTTTTATCAAAAGATTAATTTATAAATTTAAGAAATTTAATTAATATTAATTTTTCAAAATTTTTTATATTGGTGATTTAGTTTAAAATCAATTAACCGAAAATTTTATTAAGTTAGCATTTTTATTAATTATGTTTAAATTGCAGAATTTAGTTAAATAATTCAAAAGTTGAATCGCTGATAAAAAAATTGGTCTATTGATATAATTTTCATATTAAAAATATTTATTAAAATATAAATCATTTGTATAATTTTTAAAAGAGTTTATTAAAATATCCATTCGAATTTAATTGAATAATATTGCTAGTATTTTTTCTACAAAATGTAAAAAAATAACAGCTGGTTATTCAAATATGTTTTAATTATAAAATTCAAGTTGAATGATTTTATAACTATCGAATAAATATTTTTGATTTTTTCAACATTTTTAAAATAATATTTAATGTAAAATATTATTCGATATGCTCTTATAATAAAGGTATAAATTTTTAACTAAATTATGAAAATTTATCATTTAATTTGTGATTCTTTTTAATAATTACCCAATTTCATTTATCAAAAAATATATTAACTTAAATCCAAACTAGATCCTATTTAAAAGTCAAAAACAATGGAATTATATTTTAACAGCCAAAACAAAAAAGTGATTATTACATCATATCAAGTTATAGATGTTAATATCTACTTATTTATTTTAACCAATCAATAACAATTTCCCCGAAATATTAATTTGATTACAAATAAGAATAATTTTAACAATTTAATGGGATTTAAAATGAGAAAAAAATTTTTTTGTTATATTTAAACAAGTTCTGGTCAACTTCAGTTGGAAAAAAATCCACCATATATATGAGTAAAGGTAATAGTAATTTTATTCAATATAGTTAATAAAATAATTGGAGATATTCAGTCAATCTTTGATGTTGCTAAATAATCATATAATTATGCTTGTATACTCAAGATAAATGATAACTTATCATTGCAACAGAATTAAAGATTATTAAAAACTTTGAATAAAATTAATTTAAAATTAATTTATGTGAAATAAAATAATTTCTTCGAAATGCGTGGTCATCACGTGGTGAATTCAGAGTTAATAATAATAAATAAAAGGGATTTTAATCCAATCATTGTGATTCATTGATTCTTAAAATAGAAAACTCAAATTTTTTATTCAAATAATTCGAATTATGAAATATATATTAGTTTTATATTCATAATATTGTTGAAAAATATAATCTTTCAGTATAGTTTACAATATATATAATAAAATTATTAATAGCTTAACCTAGATTTAAATAAAAAAATTTTAATTATTTGAAAATTCTACTCTCCAAATTATGATTCATCAAATATGATCATTTGATTAAGTTTATATATTAAAAAACAGTTTTATAATTAAGATTATATAACAGATTAAAAATAAATATTAATGAGAATTTTCAAAAAAAAATTTTATATTTGATATTATTTCAAACTTGATTCTTATTCATTTTTTAATAATAGAAATAATAGTATCTAGAATACTATTTAATCAATTTTAATCAAAAATTAAAAACTGAATTAAAGTTTAATTATGAATTTGATAAAATATTTTGTTAATGTAAGTAATATGATATCATTTAATGATAAAATATATTTCTAATTAAAATCAAACCAAGAACCGCTAATTCAAACTAACTGGGGAGTATTGTTTGTAAATACTGAAATGGTTAAGATGGATATAAGAGAAATTGAATTTTCATAAATGTAATATTTATAAAAAAAGCTTCCCTAAATAAATTTGTAAATTATTTGATAATAATTGTTTTTTACTCATTAAAGAAATAATTCAAATAAGTATAAATTGAAATTAATTTTTTTTACAAAATCTAATACTAATTATATTAAAAGCAATTTTCTAAACTGTTAATAAGAATATAAAATACCTAAAACATAGATAATATCATCATACGAACATTTTAATTATAATTTACTTATATCAATTGTCCATTATAAAAATGCAATTATATTAATAGTGTTATTGTTCAATATTAAAGATAAAAAATGCTTTGTTTAGAAATATCCAATAGTTCATTTATTTTATCAATTTTTTAATTTACTAAATATTTAGCATAAAAAATTATAAAAATGGATACTTGTTTTTACGATATTATGTTTAAGCTAGTATAAATTCAATATTACTAACCTTTTTATTATTTTTTTTAATAATTTAGTGTATTCATATTCATGATTATTTTAATAAAATTACTAAATTTAGTAAATCATTCAACTTTTTAAATATTTTTTCATTTTTAATAACTTTAATTAGAAAAATTAATAAAAATAATTTTAAATGATTATTTAATATACTAAAAAATATTACAATTATTCATCTAGATAAAAGGGTATTTATAAAAACATATAAAACAAGATGAAAAATAAATAAAACTAGCAGTAAGTTATTTACTTTCAAAATGAAAGCTTGACCAAATTACCAAATTAAGTATTAAGTAGAGTATTGCTTATTTGAATAATGGAGCGAAACATTTACAAATCATAGTAGAGTTACAATTTGAATGAGCTTGCTCAATTGGTGAGGTTATTACAAATCAAATTTGGCTCCTCTCTTCCTATTGGGTATCCAACAATCCACTTTCACGCCAAATTGGTGAGGGGTTTACTAGCATACATCCAATTTAATAATATCTTTAAAATTTTTTTTATATTAAAGTGTTTGTATTCGATTATCTATTTCAATCCATAATTGAGGTAATCGAGCTTAATTGATGAGTAAAAAATTATTATTAATTTTTCAAAATAAATAAATTATATATTTGGGTAATAGTGATGTCGAATTTAATTATATAGTCAAAGTTAAATAAGCTTTGTTATCCATATAATATTATAAATTTTAATTTATGCAAGATCGTATCAGAATTCAGTATAGTAATAATAACCAATCAATCTATTAATTGAAATGGTCACAATGTGTCATCAGAGTGATGTTTTAGTTAAAGATGTATGGTATTTGATCGTTTAGATGTGGACCTCAATTTCCAGGGCCCAATTGTCCGTTTTTTAAATACTATCTTGATATTGAAAGGGGGAGAGATTTGAAGTTGGAAAATGGCTGAATTTGGCATCGGAAATTCGGCAGTAAACTTGACTTGAATTTAGGACAATGAATAATTAAAATTAGCTAGTTGATCATATGAAATAGGGAGCAATATATCAATACAATATTCATCCGCAGTTGAATTGAATAAACAGTAAATAGGCTAATTGTTGCTTGAGTTGGACTATTCTCATTGTTGGCGGTTTTTATTCGGACTTATCTAATTCCATTGGACAATGGGTTCGCATAATTTAAAATATTTGCGAGTTTTTATTACCTTGATCAATCTATTGGTGCAATGTATGAATGGCTCTAGTCATATGTTATACATATATTTTTCAACGCTTGCTCTTCTGACTATTGTCAGAATATTAAAACAATGTCAGCATAGTGAAATAATTAATTTAGTTTATCATACCCATCATTCTTAATCCAAGACCAATATCGACACAGTTAATTCCTTTGTACCAATTTTAGTGTTGATGAGATATTTAATAAGGTCCCTGAGAGATGTAAATTGATATGGCTATGCGAGATTGATAACTGTGTGACCACCTCAATTTGTTCCGTTTTCAACAATATCTATTGTTCAAATGAAAATGTATTACTCCAATACTTGTAATTCCAAATTCCGGTTAAGGGGCTAATGGTATTCTGCAATTGGCTGAAGCCGGATATTTTAGTGTTTTTGAGATACATCTCAAATCATGTAATGGTCAATTTGACCCCTAGGATTTATCCAAGATGAAGCTTCTATCTTTGTTATCTGAGCGAGAGTCAGAAACGGGTGAGCCTTGGGCCAAGAGCTGGTGGCACAAGCTTCAAATAGGAAATTCATCTTAACCCGGTGCTTTTTTCCGAGTCAATCCATTTATAGAATGGGGGACGAGGGCTGAATTGGGAGGTTTTTGAACTTTCGAAATTGTCGAGTAGGAAGGAGCCAACGGGGGAGTGAGGTGATGATGGTGGTCAAAGTGTTTCATCATGAGCCAATCAGCGTTGAGAGAAGTGGTTTAACACCATCCAACCAAGCATTACGTGTCCACACACCATATTCCCAAGCTTTCCACCAATCAGATGGAGCAGTAATGTTGGTGGAATGAAGTCGTGGGTGTGGAATAGTAGGGAGATGGCAGAGGGAGAAATGGAATAATTGGATATAGTGAAGTTTTCCAATCCCAAGTCCATCACACAATTAACATAAATCATATAAATACACCCCTATCCAGCAGAATCCAACGACAGACTTTCATTTCTCCTTATTTCAATCAGTTCTGCACTGTTTGTTTTCATTGTGTTGATTAGTTTTCAGCACTCAGCTACGATTAACGATTGATTTTAAAGTTGCATTTTGCAATAGCCTGTACTATAATTTCCAGAATTGTTGAATACATCCGATTTCAACTGTTCTTCACCACTACCTTATCTTTCTTTTCATAAATATATTCAAGGTAGCTTAACTCGAATCCTTTTTTCTCTTCAACTTGGAACCTTAATCCTCTACTTGTATTCTGTATATTAATCAATTCTAAGTTTTGGTTATTTCTATATTATTTAATCAGGTAAACTGCGTTTACGCCAAATATAGTCTCAAAATTACCAAAGTAGACAATTCATATCTAAGATTACCCCACAATATCAATTGATTATCGACTCCCCCTCATCAATCGAGCAATCCAATATTTCAACCTTATCTTAATCACAATATATTTGTTTACCCCTGATTTCATTAATTAAGTTAAATCTACAACATGTCATCTGCTAGCGCTGATCTTTCCAACCCTTCAATGGATCCTAATCGCATTGCTTCTCATCAACAGTCCTCACAACATCATTATAATTCTCAGCAACATTACCATTATGGTCATCCTCAACAACACAACCAAATGTTTGATCAATACTATCAGCAACAAACTCAAGTTCAAGGTACTATGGGTGCCACCTCCACATCTCATGGTTCCTCAATAACGTCATCTGTTAACAATACATCTTCAGCAGCCAATCCTGGACATTCTGTCACAACTCCACCCGCAACTGATGAACCCAAATCAGCTGGTCAAGATGCCACTCCATCATCTCCCAACTCAAATAAGGGAGCATACCTCAACAGAAGGAGGACAAGAGCGACCCCTGAACAATTAGCCATCCTCGAAGATACTTTCCTCAAAAACTCTTCCCCCAACAGCCGAGTTCGTGAGATGCTCGCTGAGCGTCTCGACATGACTGAGCGCTCTGTTCAGATCTGGTTCCAAAACAGACGTGCTAAGGTTAAGATGATGCAAAAGCGCTTTGGCGGACTTCCTCGTGGTGCTGGAGGCTATCGTCCTCCTTTGATGATGGGTGGGTATCCTGGCGATCTCACCGGCATGCAGCCACATCCCCTTAAGCGCAATCACTCTTTTGGTGGATTTGGATCAGGAAGTGATATGGTTCATGGTGATATGTCAATGCTTCCCCACAGTGGCTTCAGCCCTTTTCCTGAGAGCTCCCCTTATCTCAGTGAGGAAGGTGGGCTTTTCTCCAGCCCCATGACACAAGGTCGCCATGATCGATTCAGCTCTGGATCTTGGTCTGATTTGGGCAATACACTTCCTTGTAATATGTTAGCTATTGGAACTTGGCAACGTATGCCTGTCAAATCTGACGATCTCTCCTGTACTTTTTGCCCTGAAACCAGACAAATGTCCTGGTTAATCGGTGAAAATCTCACCAAATTCCAAATCATATTCCCCTACAGCTCAATCACCCATTTAGAACTCGTTGTTGGTGCTCTTTCGTTTGCTCGACTCACAATTACTTTAAATGCACCGCCCTCTTTCTATATTCAAACCAGCCCTATGCCAGGTGCACCCCACGTGATTGACGCCAATTGGGTTCCTTGTAGTGATTTTACCGAGAATCAGCAAGCTACTCAATGCTTGAAGCATGTTATCAAAGGCCCTGCTCAGCCTTTACAAATGCAAGTTCGCAAACTATTACAACATTCTCCCGAATTAGTCACTATTTCCAGTCTCCACTCCAACCCTTCTCAGCAAGCAAATAACCGCCGCCTTTCTGTAGGCCACAATATGCCTGGAATGGGATCAGTTCAAGATGTTGGTGGTGTGCGCAGGATGCATTATGGAGTAGGTATAGCACCAGAATCGTCACTTGGCCCAGCTCCCACCGAGACACCCACTGAAGATAGCATCGCTCGTAGTAGATCCTATTCATTACCAGTTGTCCCTCAAGCTAATGACCCAACAGGAATGAGTCACCCTAATGACCCTAACAATGCTAATAACCTTTCATTCGACGGTGGTCTTGGCAACTTTAACAACCCTATGGTCAACAATCAGCAATTTGGAGCGAATTTCCTTCCAAGAGGAATGTCGATGGCCACATCCACTACTCAACATCCATTCTCAGGACTTCCTGATTTAGCCGAAGAAAGCCCCCCCGCCTCTGGTATGTACTATCAGGATGCTGTAGCCACAACATCGCCTACCCATCTCAATACCACACAGCAACTCACCACATCTCTGCCACCTCCTACATCTTAATTAATTATATAAATAACCAAAAACGCAACTTATTTAACGATACCCTATACGGAGTAGACCAAATGCTAGCATATCAATTTTATATTAATAAATTCATTTTTACTGTACAAATAGGCCTATTTTCCAATCCTTATCCTTTTTTTATCAATTTCACCATTAATTTAACCGATACTCTTTAGAATCAGCGATAGCTATAAAGTTCTCAGACATAGCATTCTAACTCTCTCTCACAAGTTACAAATTCTCAGGCATCATTCAGGAATGGCACACATGACGCATTTGGCAAGATTCAAGAGGCTACATCATCCTCTTGACTAATCCTAAAAGCCAATAGAATTCGATTGTATAGGTGGATGATATCCCTACTAAATCCCTCACTCACACTTCGCTGGATTTTAAAACTTTTTCTCGAAATTAAATATTTTTATTATCATAGGTGTCATTTTTTGGGCAATGAGCCATTCAAGTATTTCAGATGTTTTTGAGCATTTACATTTTCTTTTTGTTTTAGTGATTTCCAATTAACTTTAATATTTTGAATTGAACTAATTTTAAGATAAATAGTTCTTGTTTTTAAACAATAATCATTAGTATTATAATTAGTTAATTAAATACTAATAACAAAATCATACAATTAAACATTATTATTTAATTATTAGAATCTACCATATTTAGTTAGTCCATTAAAAATTCAAGCAAACTGAAAATAATGGGTTTTAATATAAGTTTTTTGTTAAATATTAATTTAATATAAAAATCCATTGATTATTAGTAGAATTTCTGTTTCAAATAATGTCCAATTTAACAGAAAATTTAATATTTTTTCGTATAAAATTCCAACATATTTTCTAATTGTCACTTTAATTAATTGTTTATTTTTTTAAATGATTTTAATTAAATTAATAATTATTTTGTATTTCGTCGATTAATAGGGTTCAATTTTGATTAATGTTCAAAGAACGTGATAAGGTTCTTGATTCATTTTTAATAAGTATATTTATTAATATAAGTTTGGACTTGAATTACTTAATTTCTTGTAATTTTGTTAAATTCAAATTTTATTGAATATAAAGATTTTTATTATTATTTATGAATATATTATTATTGACTCTGTGAAAAAACTTTACGTTTATTAATGGTAAATTTATAGTTTAAAGTTATTCAGTTGGTTTGATTCAAAGTAATATATTGATTGTTAGTTTATTTCGATTTATAATTCAATCACTAATTATGATCAATATATTAAATGAATAAATATGTTTTTCAAGTTAAAAATTTCAAAATATTATTTATTTGTCAAATATGTTGGTAAAATGAGCTTTTAATTTTTTTATTAGATAAAGCAATTATTAAAAACTATAATAATTTCTATATAAGAATACAGATTTTAAATTGGTTTACAAAATTAAAACATCATAATTCCAATGTATCTGGTAATAAATAAATCCAAAATTAATTAATTGAAAGCATTCGTAGTAAAGTGTAGCTATATCATATATAGTCTAAATTTATAAAATATTATTTTATTCAATTTTAAATGAATATTTTATATACTGATATATTATTATGAAAAATAGTTTACGTTTTAATTCAATGATAACTATTTAATGCAAACTAATATATTAAAATTAATTAATATTATTTAATTTTATCAAAAATATAAATTTTTTAATATTACTCTGCATTTTTAATAATGGGAATTTTTTGCAATTAAAAATAAATAAACATTTGAATATATGATATATAAAAATAAATATATAATATAAATTTAGTAAATTATTAGCAAAAATATTAACTTTTAATATTTAACTAAAATGAGTTATAAATTTGTGGGTTTTTGAGATAAAAGGATATATTTAATAATATATAACCATATCTTTTTTCTGTTTTTGTTATTATTTTATATAATATTTTACAGATATACTAAATTTTTATTATTATTATTATTATACTTAAATCCCTCTTTAAAAAAATCTACTTATATATTAATCAACTTTATAAAGAAGATAAATTAACTTATGATATTATTAGAATTACTAGTGTTAGTTAATCTATTATAGTTAAAGTTATTAAGAATAACAATAAAAAAACATTTAAACTTAAACTTAAGTATGTTAAAATTATAGATAAATATAATAAGAAGTATATTTATAGATTAATTAATATAAGTAAATATAATATTATTATAAAAATATAACAGGAATTATAAAACTATATAAGAATATTAATTAGTACTAGTACTATTATATATACTTTATATTAGTATAGATATCACTTATATTTTAAGAAAAAACACCTTTAATTAAAAAAAATCTTATTATAAAATTAAGCAACAGTTTAAATATCATTATTAATATTAAATTAAAACTAATTAGAATAAGGTTATTTAGTTTAATAAAACAAAAATATACTTTAGTAAATTTAATAAAAAAGCTAGATACTTTAAAAAAGATATAAGACTACTTTATAACTATCATGTTAATTTTACCTAAAAGTATAATAATAGGTTAATTATTGTTTAAAATTATATATTGTCTTTAGGTATAAAATAACTTTATAAATTTAATAGGGGAATTAATATTAAAATATATTAATGTATTCTAAATAATAAATTGAAAAAAATATTAAATAATTTAGGTTAAATAAATCTAATAGTATTTTTTAATAAGATAATATCTTTTATTATACTATAGCTTTTATTACTAAATAGCTTAAAAATAATAAGATAATAGTTATAAAATAGCTTTTTTAATCTTTTAACTTTAATCTAATTAAATACCTTTAAAATTAGTTAAAAAATTATTAAAGCTTTTCCCCTAACAAAAAATTTAAATTAATTTTAAGAATAAATTTAAGAAGTATAGAATAAAATTAACTTTTTTTAGTATAAGAAGTTAGTTGATTCTATACCCTATAAATTTAAAGAAGCTAGAAAAGTTAAAGATAGATATATTAAGTTTTAGTTTTTTTTATCACCAAAAACCTATAAATTTATAACTTACCTTAGGTAAAATTTAAAGGTTTATATTTTAGCCAATTAATAACTAAATATCATTATTTAATAATATATATAATTATAAATTTAATAGTTTCTTTTATTATTAATAACTTTTTGCTATACTTTTGGCAAACTTCTAACACCTAAAAAACAGTTCTTTTTATTAA
>JNEM01012302.1:0-10664 GCA_000697335.1 Conidiobolus incongruus B7586
ATAGAAATTATATATAAATAATCAATAAATCCCTAATATCTATTAATATAATTTATTATTTAATAAAAAGTTTTAAAAATATGTCTATAAGTTAAATGTTTATTTGAGATATAATAAATAATTTATATTAAAGAAAAATTATAGACTACAAATTAATACTTAAAAATTAAGTTTAATTATAAACTTAATATAATATAATATAATATATCATTTTATAAATTTTAACCATTTATGTCTACAAAGAAATAATCAAAATAATAGTTAGTCAAATTTATTATTTGAGTATGATGAGATCTTTTCATTTTTGATTATTTTATTGAATTAGTATTTTGAAAAATATCTTGATGATTTACTAATAGACTGAGACATAAAAAGAAATTTGTATTCTTTGAACTTGAAATAAGATTGTGTAAAATTTTTTA
Source organism: Conidiobolus incongruus B7586 (assembly GCA_000697335.1). NCBI lineage: Eukaryota > Fungi > Entomophthoromycota > Entomophthoromycetes > Entomophthorales > Conidiobolaceae > Conidiobolus > Conidiobolus incongruus. The sequence continues at coordinate 423 of JNEM01012302.1, forward strand.
TTATATCATAATAATTAAATTGATCAAAAAATATTACCATTATAAGTGATAATTATGAAATAGGCGAATATATTTAAATTGAGTTAATAAATTATTTTAAAACAATTCTTTTGAAGATTGAATAAGGTAAAAACTTTTAAAAATTACTTTAATAGAAGCTCAGTTAATTGTGAAACATAAATATAATCACACTATTAAGATATCAATATAAAATCTAAATTTATTTTATATTCTAAATTGCAATGGAAAGTCTATCAAATGGGAATTGGGGTGATGTAACTAACAGCATCCAAAACCTCCAAATCCCCAACCAACGCCAAAGCCCCAAGGACCGCCACATCCCCAGTTGCATGGATCCCAACATGGGTCCCAGCAACCCCAATCGCATGGATTCCAGCAAGGATCCCAGCAAGGATTCCAACAAGGGTCCCAGCAACCCCATCCACCACAGCGTTTGTGCAAATGTTGACCATTAGAAGGCTGGGTAGGATTGGGAATAGGAGTGGGAGAACGTTTGTGAAGACCTCTACCACCAGCAGGTTTAGGAACTGGAGCAGGTGCAGGGTTTGGAGCTCTCTTAGACAAACCACGGCCACCACCAGGTTGGATTGGAATTGGTGCAGGATTTGGATTGGGACTAGGATTGGGAGCAGCAGCAACTAAGGGCAGCAAGGCAATTAAATTGAACAATTTCATGGTTACTAAACAATTCTCAAAATAATCGAGTATGATTCTTTTCGACCATTTCATGACCAATATTTAAATTGAAAAATTTTTGTATATAATTAATCAAAAGTGAAAAAATTAATTTATTAAATTGAATTACTTTTATACAGCTTTGATAAATTGAACTCAATTTTATTGTTGATAAAGTTAAAATGATGTAGTTTGATTACAATTTAAAATTTTTTTTGATTAAAAATTATATTAATTCTTTGAATATTAATTATTATCAGCTAAATTATAAAATAAAATATTAAAATGATTGCTTCAATAATATCAAAAAATTTTTTAATCAATTATATAAATTACTATTTGAGAGAATATATATGCGATAATTAAGTAAATAAGATTTTTTTTCAACATCAAAACCTTTATTATAAGAATGATATAAAAATTAAATCAATTATATTGAAAAGTATTTAATATTAATTAATACTAACATAAATTATTATATATATTTTTTAAATTTAACTCAATATTAAAGAAAAATATAATGTTATAGCAAATATCTTCATTTTGATATAAAGATCTATTTTTTTAGATTAATTATGTTATAAATTGATAAAAAATAATATTTTAAGTTTATGATTTCACCTATTTCTAAATTTTAACAAGACCCAAATACTAATATATTTAAGTATGAAAATTAATAATAATGAAAACATCAAAGGTTTGCAATTTTATAAAAAAGATTTTATCATGTAAATTATTACTAATCAACTAAAAATATTGACTAATGATAATTTGAAAAAAATTCTAAATTTAACGCAATTTGGTTTATTTTAAATTGTTGTCAAGACCTATACAATTTTTAAAACTCAACTATATAATCCGTGACTGTTGACTAATTACTAAATAAAGTATTTATGTATAAAAATTAATATTCTTTGAAATTGTGTTAGATAGATATTTAATTATTATTTTCAGCTCACTATTAATAATGTTGAAGGAATAAAAAGAATAAAATTTTTAAATATAAATATAAAAAATTTTTAATATCTATAATTATATTAAAATATATGTGAACAATAAATATTTTAACAATAAAAATAGATATAATGGTACTCATCTAATCTAATATAAATTTAATTATATCAAATTATAAATACCTAGAACCAAATATATCAAAAGAGAGTTAGATTTTTGTTTAAAAATATTACAAAACCCTGTCGAAGCTTTCGCCATTGATATTATAACCTTCGAGGGAGCGTCTCACATTATGCTTGAATGAGTTGAGGTCGGTTTGGAGGTCGCGAGCAGCGTCCTTGTTCAAAGGGTCGTGGGGATTAGGTTCGAGGAAGAGGTATTGAAGGCCAAGAATAACCGAGTTAAGATTAAGTACAGGCTTCCAGTCTTCACGGAGAATATTGAGACAGACATTACCTTGAAGGTCGATATTGGGGTGATAGATCTTGTTCAAGCATTTTACTTTAGGAGGTTCATGGGGATAGTTCAATCCAACTTCAAATTTGAATGGGAATTTACCACCGTGGTAAAACCCTTCATCAGGTCTAATAGTTACGTTAAAATTCAATAAATCGTCAGGATTGGGTAAATGTAAATCGATAGTCTTGGGTAAATCCAATTCAGACATATCTAAAATAAATAATGAATAAATTGGAAATTGTGAAGAAATCAAAATTTAATACCTTTTTGAACTCTTAATAAGGCTGAAGAAACTTTATTCTGTTTATTTTCATTTTTTTTATTATCATCATTTTGTTTTTTGAGTGACCATATATTAATCATTTTTAAATAATTCTATTTATTAGTAATTCTTAATCCTTTTATTAGATTTCATAAATAGTCATTAAAATGGATTTAAAGTTATTAATTATTATGGGACTCTGTTTTAATAATCCAATTATTTTGATTACTTAAATAGTAAATAACTTAATTTAAAAACCGCTAATCTTAAAATAAAAAATAACTTTATTCATCAATTAATCATAATCATAATAATACAATGAAATTAATAGATGATGATAGATCTGGAGGCAGTTTAGCAAGTTGCGAAGTATGTAAAATTCGACGGATAAGATGCGATCGCAAATTACCCAAATGTTCAAGATGTGTTAAAAAGAATATTGAGTGTAAGTATCCAAAACGTGGTTTAAACAAAGATAATGCTCAATGGAATAAAAATGTCTTGAAATTTGACGCTAAAGCCAAAACTAACAGCAATAATGGCGATATTCATAAAATTTTGAATTCTGATGACGATGATAATAAAAATAAAGATAAGCAGATGATATTGAGTAAAGCTGTGCCGAAAATTCAAAAGCCTATCACTTTGAAGATTTGTGAAGGTATTAATATTCAACTTAGCTTGCCTAAATTAAATGAGGTAATGTTTTAATCTATTATTTTTTGCCAAGTTGAATTTTTAATTTGTTTTAAAGTTGTTACCTGGTGATGCACTACCACCGCGACAGACGAAATTTACATTACCTGATCCGGGAGCTCCACCAATACTGGAACTTGGAGATTTTTTTAGATCTATTCCTCTAACCTCCACAGTTATGCGTGAGTTAAGTTCTGTGGAGGGTATTCTCAATCCAAGTCCTATCACTCGCGACTATCTCCTTAAATTGTACTATTGTCAATTTCATATTATCAACCCTTACTTTCTCAAAATGGAGTTTTCGAAAAATCTAAGCAGCCAGCGCCCAGACCTGATGCGTGCTATATATTTTGGTGCATATTTTGTTTACCCCCACTATAATAAACAACTGGATGAGCTTTTAGCTAAGGATTTAATGCGAACTTTGACTAAAATTTATTGGAAGCCAAGTCTACCAACTCTACAGACATATCTGGTAGTAATGAGAGCACTATTACATAGGGGAAAATTAATAGAAATCCAAAAACTACTTAAATGCATACAGCCAATAGTGAGTATGGTGGGTGTTCCGCAAATTCCCACCCGAAAATCGAGTCAGATTGAATATGCATTCGAACTGGTTGCGAATGGATTATTTGAACTCGACAATATCGTTGCTCAGATCCTCCATAAGCCTTTGCGACTGAATTTGGAGTCTATCGCTCAGTCCAAGATAACTATGAGAGCGAAAATTATTTACCAGCTAGACTCCAGAGAGTTATTGAACAATCCTCTAAATCAACTTGCAGCATACTGCTCAGTGGTTTATAAGCATCATCACACAATCAGTATTCTGCCAGTCTGGCACCATTTGTATCAGCTTAAGCGTTTCAACCTCGTATTTGCTACTAATGAGCATATTCGCAAGACTGTGCGTGCCCAGTTGACACAGGTGCTTGAGCGTATTCAGCTCCATCTCATCAACCAGGTCAATAAGTTCGACAACTTGATTGACTTTGGCAATCTCGATTCTCAAGTCAAATGCCGGAAGGATGAGATGATCCTTTGGTTCCTTTGGATTATCCACTGGTCCAAGGCTATGATGCCCCCAGAAAAACAGAGCGAAATTCCAGTTACCATTACAAAAATCAATTCTGCATAAATATCTAATATATATTGTAATACTTATACACATTTTCTTTTCTTTTCATATAATAAAATATATAATAATATAATAAATAAAATAACTTTAATTTATCAAAAATTTTATTAATTTTTTATTTATTTATCAAAAAAATAATTTTATGTTTAATTAATAAATTTTACAGTATAAATAACTTAAATGTTAATCTAAAATTTTCATAGTTGATTTGTGAATTGATTTGCTAACCATGAAATTATTGAGTTTAATTGCTATGGCATCTTTGGTAGCCGCTGCTCCCAATCCAAACCCTGCACCTGCTCCAGTTCCTAAACCTGCTGGTGGTAGAGGTCTTCACAAACGTTCTCCCACTCCTATTCCCAATCCTACCCAGCCTTCTAATGGTCAACATTTGCACAAACGCTGTGGTGGATGGGGTTGCTGGGACCCTTGTTGGAATCCTTGCTGGGATCCTTGCTGGAATCCATGCGATTGGGGTTGCTGGGACCCATGTTGGGATCCATGCAACTGGGGATGTGGCGGTCCTTGGGGCTTTGGCGTTGGTTGGGGATTTGGAGGTTTTGGATGCTGTTAGTTACATCACCCCAATTCCCATTTGATAGACTTTCCATTGCAATTTAGCATATAGAATAAATATCCACTTTACAGCAATATTATACTATTAAATATTTCTAAAATTATCAGATATTTCTTTTAATTCAACTAATAATTTTGATGAATTTTAAAATAATATATATATATATATATATTTAATTAAGAATTGGATTAAATATCAAAATCATAATCAATATATTTAACACTAATCCAGTTATGTTGTTTAATAATATTATTAATATTTAATTGATCACCATCAAATTTATCATATTATTTTCATTGATATAAATTTTAATAAATATATCACAATAGAATAATTAAGTTTTTATAATTAATTTTGTTATATTTTATAATCAATAATAATCCTAAAGTTCAGTCATATATATTAATAAAAGTATTTTTACAAATGGGATTTAACTATTTTATTATTGATAAACTAATTTTTTAGATTACCTTTATTCAATTATAATGCAATTTAGTAAATTATTAATTTAAAATTATAATAATACATTTTCATAAACTATTAAAACTAATCTTTAATAAAACTATATTTTAAATTTATATCAATTTAAATATTATTATTACTCTGTATTTTTAATAATGGGAATTTTTTATAATTAAAAATAAATAAATATCTTAATATATAATATATAAAAATAAATATATAATATCAATTTAATAGTTTTTTTTATTATTAATAACTTTTTGCTATATTTTTAATAAAGATTTAACACCTAAAAAATAATCCTTTTTATTAAAGATTAAAATTTGATGTTTTATTAACCAATTAAATTTTTTTGTAGAAATTTTCTTTCTTATAAGTTGGTTTTTTAATTGCTTAAAGCAATTATAATTATATAGGTTATAATCTAAAGAATATATTAAATATGGTAGTTTTTTCTAGTTATATTTAATTAGAAAGTTTTTTATAGCTTTAAATTTATAAATTTATAATTATTATATAAAATAAAAATTTTTTATATTATATTAAGAACACTAATTAAAAATAGTTTTATTTAAAAAAGCTATATAAAGTTTATTATTAATTGATTTTCCTTAAAAAATTAAATAAGAGTAGTATATAACATTATAATCTATTATAATAATTAATATTCATTTATTAACAAAATGTTTATTTAAAAAGATTTATACAAAAGGTTAATTTAATTTAATTTAATTTAATTTAACATTTTAATTTATATTTTAATAAAAGATTAAATATAAAAATTTAAGATTCATTAATTATAATTATTTATTGTAAAAGTTTAAGCTTATAATAATATTTTAATAAGTTTTATTTAATAATAGTTATCCTAGCTTTTTTAAGCTTTAATTAAGTTATAAGGTTTTTATTTTATTTTTTATTTATTAATTTGAGTTTAAAATTTATTATATACAAAATACTTGTAAAACTAATATCAAAGTGCTTAAATAATTCTTTAACCAAAATAAAAAGATGTTTTTCAATATATTTTTTCATTTTATTAATAATAAAAAAATGGTTAAAGTTAATCTTTTAAAATTTAATAAGTTTTATATAATTTTTTTGTTAATCTTAAAGTAATTTACCTAGCAATAAATTGTTGATTTAAATAATATTTTATTACTAAAAGCTATTTATAAATTTTAAATAATTTTTAAGGGTTTTTGGTTAAGTTTTATTAATACTAAAATAAAAAATTTTTGATAATTATTATTTAGTTTAAGCATAATTAAATTAAACATCCAATTTTAAAAAATTAATTTTTTATTAACTTTTTATATATTTATTCATCTCAAACTAATAATATTTTTAAAAAATCAGAAATTAAAAAATTTCCCAATACTTTAAATTCAAAGTAATAAAATTTAATTTGAACTTAATAAAAAAAATTTCATTTTATTTAATATTTTAAAATTTTGCATTGTGATTAAATATTCTCAATGATAAGTATTAATGATTTTTTATCATTATTATTATTATCATTGTTGTTTTAAAGCATATAACAATTATGAATGAACATCTCAATCTCTATTCAAATAATACCTTTGAAAATACTCCTAATAAGCAATACAAACAAAAGCTACCAATTTATAGTGTTATGGATTGAAAGGTCCACTTACCTTTCAACCTTAACTGTCCATCAAGATTCTGGATGCAATCCACTTACAAATACCAGGAACAATCCTTACACAATGGAAAATTCCAGACTATAACGGAAGTCAGAGTTTCAACATATTGGCAAAGAATCAACCACACTATAAAATAGTCATTGGACAGATATTTGCTAGATGATCACTTTGATAATTGTCAAGCCCTACATCTTGATATTTTAATAAAACCCCTCTAAAGTATTTTCTTAATTGTCTTTGGCCTGTTTCATCGAATTCACATGATTTTTATCGCAAGACTACTATCCAGAAGCCTTATAATAGTATAAATGTTAGATAATTTTTAAATAATATTAATAATTGGATTATTTTAAAGTGATGCCAATTGGATTCTTAAAAAGATAGTAAAAACAAAAGAAAATACAATTAGTTTTTATATTAACTGATTCATAGTGGTCTATTATATTATTTATACTAGAATAATAATGACATTCAATAATTTGAACATTGATTAATTTTTTATTAGATAAAAAAATACCTCTTGTCCAATTTTATCAGAAAATTGTATTTAAACAATCTGTTTAGAATTACACTTCTTTGATAAGACATTAGATGTCATATTATTAATAGTTGTCAAATGATTAATCTTTTACTAGCTATTATTATTTAATTGTTTAATTTATGTTTAATTATTAAAGTTGAGTTTGATTAATTAAATTTATTAATTTGATATAATATCTTTAAATATATAAATAATTTAAAAATTCATAATATTATCATAAATATAATAATATAATTAAATTGATAAAAGGATTTAAAAATAAAATATAATACAATTCGTTATATATATATATAACCTTATTATTTATAAATTAAGGTTTATTTTTTGAAATAATTTAATTCTTAAAATCAATAACTCAACCATTAAAAGAATTATAAAAATAATATCTCTAAATATTATAAAATAAATAGTAAGATATTTTAATATAATTATTCAATTCCAATATATAGAGATTAGAATCTGAGGTTTAAATTATTAAATATTATCTTTTATCAATTGATCAATTTATGTATCGATTATTTAGCTGATTATACTTCAATTAAGTGTAGCAAACTATATTTTTGTAATTGGGGATTAAACTTAACAGTCTAATATATTCAAATTCACCATACGTGTTTATCATATCTATAAATAGAATCAAATTCAATCAATTAATATTCTGAGAAATCGATAATATTTGAAATTCATTAACTTAGCAATAGTAATGGCTATTATTAATCTTAAATATATATTATTATTGCTATTTGTTAACTGTATTATTTCCCTTTTCATCATTCTCAAATAATAATTTTCAATATTATTTTATTTGAAGGGAAAAAGACCAGTGCAATCTAATCAATACTTAATACAAGCAATATTCAATCTTATCATAATTCAAATCATATATCTGATTAGAATAATTTCTTATAACTCTATAAGTATATTTAAATCACTAACTAGTTCTATTATATCAATTTCTTATTATTATTTGATTAGTCTCAGTATAAAGTACATTTGCTATCTGTAAAACACGGAGAAATAGTATATTTCAAATCAATTTAATATATCCAATCAGATTTGCTTACCTTGCCAAAATTTTAGCAAACCAATAATTAAAAATATTTAAATCAATTTATGAATTACAAAAATTTTGCTTGAATTATTTTCATTAAATAACAATCTCTATTGAATTAGATTGAGTATAACAATCGTAAATAATTGAATGGAATCTTATTATTTACTATAAAAAATATTTCTGAGTATTTTTTTTAATAATTCATTAATTATATACTTGAATTACAAAGTCAACTAATCAGATTTTCTCACTCTGATTGAAGCGCTTCAACAACAAAATAGAGTTTATGAAATTAAGTATCTATATAATTCCCATAGTGTTAAAAGTATATATTAAAAAATCAATAGGTTATTTATTAAAATTACTTTTTAATTAAAATACCACTGGACCCTGAAAGCTTCAAAAATTCACCATTTTATCATTAACCAATTTTCTATAAGTTTAATTGAATAAATATAAAAATAATTAGATTATTTAAATAATTTTAATATTGAATAATTACCCATTTTTATATTATCAAAGAGAATTATAAATTTATTAATTTCATGATATAAATAGCAGCTTTAAAATTTTAATAATTAGGTTAAATATAAAGTAATTTGAGGGTGAAAATATATTTTTAAAAGTTAATTTTATATATGAATTTGATTATTCAAATATATTAATAAATATTTTTAATCGATTTTAAGATAAATGTATAAAAAATTAGGTCTTGAATATTTTTACATTATATCAAATTATGTAATATTTAAAATTAAAGTATATTTATAAAATAATATAAACGCAAATCTAAACTAAATATATTATATATATTTTCAAAAAAATTCCTCTTTTTTAATTTTATTTTCTTATTATACTTAAAAAAATAACTTTTAATAATAGACTTATTTAGTTTGGTTATAAAATTTTATTGCTATTCCATAATTATGAAGCTACTATATTTCCTAAAATGATAAAATATATAAATTATAATATCACTTTATTTAACTAGCCTATATCTTATAATTTATAAATAATAAAATAATCATAAATCTTTATAAATAAATATTTATCAAGCTATTATATTGAATGAAATTATTTTAATAATATGATTCAAGTATTGATATTAAATATATTTTAACTTAATTAAAAAATAACCTATATTAGAGATGCTATTTAAAGACTTTAATATTTAAACCTAATAAAATTATCTACTAAATTAATATATTTTATTCTATATACTATTAATATTTATAAATTAGTTCAAAAAATAGAAATTTGAATAGATTTATTAACTAGAATTTATTTTAATTTTAAGACTTAATTTTACTAATATTAATTAAAATTATTTTAAATATATTTGGAAATTAAATAATAATATTGTTTTCAAATTAATTTAAAATAAGCATTTTATTATATAGAATATTAAAATGAATTATATTATAAAATAATTATTTTTTTTAATTATTAGTAACTTTTTACCATATTTTGAATAAATGATTAATATTAAATATCTTATAACTATCTTTTTTATTAAAGTCAAAATTCTGATATTTTATAAGATTGGTTAATTTGCCCTTTGGAATTTGGATTCTTATGAGATTATATCTTAATTATATAAAATAACTATAATTATATCAATTATATTTTGGTGAATATATTAAATATAATGATTTTTTCAAATTATTATTATTAAAAAAAGTTTTAATAAATTTATTTTAATATATTTTATAAATATTATATATATAATATTT
>JNEM01012307.1:0-18129 GCA_000697335.1 Conidiobolus incongruus B7586
AACTAAAATTTAAAAAAAAACCTATAATAACTATAGCTTACTAAAATTGATTAAAATATATCTAAATTTTAGGATTTTTATATTAAACTATTATAATGAATAAATTTTAAATTATATTTTATAATTTTAATTCAAACAAATTAAATATTAAATTCAATTAAATAAATCTTTATTATAAATTTAAATTAATAATTTTGTTAAAAATGGATATATATTATTATAACAGTTTAAATTAGTATATATATTTTATTTAATAAAAAGTAGATTAATTAATTATAGCTATTATATTATATTATTGAATAAAATTATTTTTAATTATTGTGTTTATTATTAATTAATGATATATATTATTTTACCAAATGATTATAGAGTATATGAATTATAGTTATAGAGGATTTTCTATATAAAAAAATTTAAAAAAAACCTATCATATCTAATATATTAATTAGATTACAACTTATGTGATTATAACTGATTTAGGCAATTATAAAATATTTATAATGAAAAATTCTTATAATAAATTAAATTAGTTGGTGAAATATTTCATTTTAGTATTTAATAATAAGAATTATTTTTTAAATATTAAAAGCTAGCTAAAAATATAACCAATGTTTATTAATAATAATAGAGAGTATTGTGTTTATATTATATATTTTCGGTAAATTATATATTAAAATGTCTATTTAATTTTCATTATAAACTTTTGCCATTATTTAATTTTTGTATTGATAATTATTATAGATATATATATTGAATGTAACTTTATTTTTAGATATAATATCCAAATATTTCAATAACAATAGAACTGTATTTTTAAAAATAACTCGAATACAAACATAATTATTTGGTTGATATAGAATATAGCAGTATATTATATACTTTTATTCTTGTTAGTAATATTGAAAATTTCTATTTATATATAAATGGGTAATGTTAGTCTAATATAAAATTTAAATTAAATTTCAAAGTTAATAATCCCATTAAATTTATTGCATATCAAAGTCCAATTTATTCGAATCAGAATTGAATAAAAATTCCTTAATAATATCAAATTAATTATAAAAAAAACTAAATTAAAATCTTTTTTATTGAATTCATGTTTAAAAAATTTAAAATGACAACCCTAATAACTGAGAAAAAACTAAATTCCGAAACTGAGCCCGAATTAGTACCAATCAAAAAAAGTGCAAAGGTTTCTAAACCAAATTTAACTGACAGTCAGCGTCAACGTATTTACGAACTATTACTTCAGGGAAGTCGTAATGGTAAATTAAAACACGGTCAACTTACGCAAGTTGCCAAACAGTTCCAAGTGAACGTGGACACCATCCGAAAAATTTGGCTGCGGGGCCAAGAGTGTATCGCAAAAGGTGAACCTTGTGCTGATGTCAGGTCACGAATCAAGGAGAATACTGGGAAAAAGCAAACATATTCTGATTATAAAATAATCGATGATTTGCCTATTGAAGAGCGTAAAACTTTGAGATCCATAGCGAAACGTACGAACATATCGGTGGCAACTTTAAGTCGAGCCCTGAATAAAAAATTAATTAGGAAGTTTAACGGATTTTATGGAACTGTACGTCCTAGGAATTCTGGGAAAGGTACTAAAATTGAGAAGGATTCTTAATTCTTTTACTCTAATATTATCTGTTATTTTTATTTCTATTTAGTACTCAACCTTTTTAATGAATTAGATTGTTTTTTATACCTTTATTGTTATTTTAATTATTGAAAAGAGTATTGTATCAGTAACATCATTTTCCCATCTTAATTCTTAACATTTTGGGATAAAATATGGTAAAGTTCTGCTAATTTAATTAATCTCAAGTTGGTTTTTTAATAATATTAGCTATTCATTTTGATCAAAGATTATTCACATTTTTATATGATTGATAAAAAGATATCTTTCACATTACTAAAAATAAAAAATATTTAATTAATTAAAATATAAGATAAATTTTATCAACATAACATAAGAATTTGAATTTTATATTAGTATCACTATTTCCTTAAAATATTAATTATTTTAAGTTATTTATTGAAATTACTGAATGTTAATGATTTTTATTCGATTATATTTACAAAATATTATTCACTTTTTTCTTTTAACTTTCAAAACACTATCAATCATGAGAAATTATCACCACAAATACCATATTACTATATTTATTGATATAATAGCAGGCATCATATCAACAAACCTTTGTTTCCTAATATGTATTATATTATTATCAGGTATTTCTTAGTTAAACTATCAATAACTTTATCAAAAGTAAGTACTTTTTCAATTTCGATTTAAACAAATTTCGTATATATTAACCCAATATTATTAACAAAATTACAGGTTTTAAGACATTTAATATGTTTTGATAATTGAGCCTTTATCTATAGTTATTGTATTCAAATGACAGTTATATTTATTAAAAGTATGTTGAAAAAGTATTGGATAGTTACTATTCAAAATATGGATTTCAAAAGTATTTTCATTCTTTTAATAATTTTTAATTCATCCGAATTTTGTTATAACAATGCAGAATACCCTATAAAATCATAACCAACTTGTCAAATTTCAATTGTTGCATTATTTTTTAAATTTTTCTGAATAGCTCAAATTGAATATATCTCAGGGGGTCTGATTGATTGGATTAAAAACCTTTTAAACCAATCAACTAAAAGAATACACTAAATATTTAATTAATTCATTTGTTAATTTAAACTAAATTTATCATATCCTAAAATTTACCAAAATTGAGATGATGTCATACCATAATTTCTCAAATATTCAGAATATTTATTATCCACAGCTATTAATAATTGTGTTTCAATTTTAATAATAAAATACAGTAAGGTAAAAATGTATCCAGGTGCTCAATATCGTCAAGAACAAAATAATCATAATAGTAATCAAAATTATAATAATAACAATAGTAATAACTTTCCTCAACCTAATATACCTGGAGATGGCTACGGCCAAAATTTTAATCAGGATAATTTCCAACAGGGAGGTTATCAGCAGCAAGGTGGCTACCAACAACAAGGGAGCTATCAACAGCAAGGTGGTTATCAACAATATGGTGGCTACCAGCAGCAAGGTGGTTACCAACAACAAGGTGGTTATCAACAGCAGGGAGGTTATCAGCGAAATAACCAGTTCCCTGACGTTAACCAATCCATGAATCAGAGATACCAACCATCCCAACAGGATGCTGAAAATATTCCCTCCAACCAACTTAACCAACACAGCAACTTCCCTGGCCAATCAAACCAACGCCACGACGATGGTCGAGACGTTGTCCAAGCTCCTGCTGATCAGCCAGTACCTGAAGGCTTCGATGGTCAAATTCAAGTCTCAAACTGTAAAGGCCAAAAGAAAGCCTTGTTGATCGGTATCAACTACTTTGGAACGAAAGCCGCTTTGAGAGGATGTATCAACGACGTAAAAAACGTCAGACAATTTATTATCCAACACTACGGATTCAAACCCGATGATATGGTAGTATTGACCGACGACCAAGAGAATCCTATTTTCAGACCAACAAAGAGTAATATTTTGAAGGCTATGAGATGGTTAGTCCAAAACGCTCAGCCTAACGACTCCTTCTTCTTCCACTATTCGGGCCACGGTGGCCAAAAGAGGGATGAAGATGGCGACGAGGACGACGGTTACGATGAAACGATTTACCCTGTGGATTTTGAACAGGCTGGTGAAATTGTCGACGATGAAATGAATGCTATTATGGTCAAATCTTTACCTCCGGGCTGTCGTTTAACTGCTATTTTCGACTGTTGTCATTCTGGTTCCAGTTTGGATTTACCTTACATGTATAGCACTGAAGGAAAACTTAAGAGTTACAATCCTGCCAAACTTGCTGCCAGCACTCTAATCGGTGCTGGTACCAAATATATGCAAGGAGATTTGGTCGGAGCTGCGATGTCCTTAAAGTCCGGTATTGAGTCCATGATTTCGGGTAAGAAGGGTGAAGCGACTACCAAGGCCACTAAGGGATCCATGGCCGATGTTGTCATGTTCAGTGGCTGTAAGGATTCTCAAACATCGGCCGATGCCAATGAAGCGGGAGTTGGTAACACTGGAGCTATGAGTTATTCCCTTATCAAGAGTTTATCATCCGATCCCTATGGTTTTACTTATTTGCAATTGTTAAATAGCATGAGACAGATCTTAAGAGGTAAATATCAACAATTGCCTCAATTATCTTCAGGACGTCCCATGGATATGGATTCCAAATTTATTATGTAGATTTACAAGTTAAATTTTATTTTTAAATGTATATCAACTATAGCTTTACTCGTTTAACTCCAATATATTTAATTTTATTGATTTATCTTCAATTTTAAGTTATATTAATTTGAAATTATTATCAAACAATGATATTCTTTATAGTATACGCATTGTTTGATTTAGTTAATTTTAATCTTTCAAAACTTTATTTTGAAAAAATCAAATTTAAAATACGATTTATACATCTTAATTGTCACAGATTTTACAATTAATATAAATTTTCTAATATACATTATTAATTTCACTATTATGCAAAAGTGTCAAATAAATTTTAAAAATTAGTTTAACTTTATTAATATAAAAGTGTATATTATTAAATTTTCTTATTTTAATCATCATTTTATATTAGTTATTTTAATTAATCATGGCTCAATATTATTTAATATATTTTTTAGAGATATTATTTATAATAATTATAAAAATATTCTATTATAAATAATAAAATGATTAAGATTATTCCAATACTGTTTGATATGCTAAATTTCTAATTTAATAATAATATTAATATTTAGTACATAATCAGTTATTCAATAATCATATTTAAACAATATACTTTTAATTAATCAATCAAAAATGAGATCATAATTGTAAAAAAATATAAATATCAGTAGCAAATAATTTATTAATTATTAATTATCATTTTAACCATAAATTATAACATCAAAATATTAATCTAATTATATATTTTTAAAATTAATTTCAAAAAGAAAAGCATTAAAGGTATTTCATTATTTCACTCAAAAGATGATTATTATAAGATTTCAACAAGTTGTCAAATGTATTAAATAATAATGATATTTCAATTATTGATTGCTGTTGATTTTCAATAGGAGTTTTCAAACTATAAAATTAAGAAGATTAAATAAGGATTATATACTATTTTAACATTTGTTGATTGGTAGTTTATTTTCAGGTTTAATGTCTAATGCTTTTAACAAGCTTAATATCAAACCAATCAAATAATTTCGCTTTATTTCATTTTAATTTTATTTCAATCCAACAAAATATTATTTTATAATATTTTGCATGAAATGATCAAATTAACAGACTGATAAAGTTATATATAAAAAAATAATTTAGTCAATCTAAATAGATGTTAGAAGCTTATATCAAAATAATATGCTGAGCTCTTAAATACATATTTAAAATATATCAAAATTAGAAATTTGTAAATGAATGAAAATGATTAATAGTCAAAATCCTGAAGTCTCAATATATATATATTATATATTATGATGTTGATTAATATCCAAAATTATGTATTTATATAATTATTTGAAAAAATTATCACAGTTTAAATGATAAATCTGTCTCATTTTTCTCGAATAATAAATTTTTATAAATATATTTTCAATCAATATATATTTATTTAGTATAAGACAAAGCAAATCAATCTTAAAAGATATTTTATTCTTAATTATTTGTAACCTCTTAATGAAGCTAATGTACACATATTATACCTTAGAGTAGATTTTATCTAGACTTATAGTCTTTTTCTACACTTTAACTCAAATTAAAAGGCTGCTACATAAGTTTACCACAAAAATTGATATAGTGACTAAAATTAAATTTTTTGCAGCTCTGGCAAATTATCAGATATTTTAAAATTTTCAAACCCAAAGAAATAACATCCTGAGGTACCTTTAGCAAGCAAATTATGACCATATTACAATAAAATGATATAAAGTACCATATCTGTGATCCTTATTCCAATTTTGATAGGACTACAAAAGAAAATTAACTATATATTGACAGTTATAATTAAAATTTATATCTTAGCATTCACATTAAGAGTATAGCTTAATTAAAAATAAATTTTGTCAAGTATAATAATAATCACTTAAAAATAATATTAATATAATTAAAGTGATTGAAAATATAATTTTAACAAATTTGAATTTTATGATATCATTATTTCAATAAAATTCACTATATAATTCGATATATATATATATATATATATACTATTTAAAATTATACATTTCTTAAATCAATGTAAAAAATCATGATTTAAACTAAATATTAAATGATTTCAGTAAATTTTAGGTATCATATAGTATCCTAATATACCGCCAATTCAATATGACTTAATAAAATAACCAACAGATAATTGTATTTCTTAGATGTATTATTGTGTGCTTAAATTTATAACAATATTTTCTCTGATTTAATAGCTAATCTTTTGAGTAGGGTCAATTAGGTTTGATTGATTAATTGTACATCTTACTGATATCAATTAAATAGCAAATTCAGATTTTATAAAATATATGTAAATTCGATGAATTCTAGTAATATTGAATAAGATATAGTTAGTTGTGTATATTTAATTTTTTAATTGAAAAATTGAATAAAAAAGTAGATAATAATATTGCTAATATTACCTCTCAAATTTTAATATCGTTGAATAAATACAGATCTTAAATAAAACAGTTGCATTTATAATATTTTGATTATTCATAAAATCTTCATACTAATAAAAAATGTTTTACTGTGAATTTCAAAAAGGTTTAAATAACTAATTTTACATGATTTCTTCTTATATTGTAAGAAAGAAAATAGAAAAAAAATTTTGATAATAATTATTAGTAATCATATTGAGTAGTCAATAATAAAAATCAAGTTTTACAATATTTATTTTAAAGTACAAAAATAAATACAATTTTACAGTTCAAGATAAAATTGAAAATTTTTGCCATTATAAAGATAATAAGGACACTAATGAGAAAGTTTTAATATACATTTCACAAATTTTATAGATAATTTCATAATATTATACCTTGAAAGAAATAGAAAATACTTTTAAGACTAATATAGTTTTTATTAAATTTGTTGTTTAAATTTAATTCATTAAAGTGTAATTCTGGATAACAGTCTGCTAAAATTGATTCAATACTGTAAATTTACATTTGTGCTTTGATCCATCCCATAATTTGAAGAATTTAAAATTAAACATTTGTAATTTTTGATACTTTAATAAACAAATCAGTATTTTTATATAAAAAAAAAATATATATATATATATATAATATAAAAATGATTAGACAATTAACTCAAATTACCTTTAAAAAACCGATCCAACTATTAAATCAACAAAATTTAATTATTAGAAATTTTTCTAATTCTATTTACTTAGCTAAACAAAATAATGAAAAGTTTAAACCTCCTCAACCTATACAAATTGAAGATAACTCCCCCAGTTATAGTATTTTAAGTGGTCACGTCAAATTTAGTGGAAGATCCGTCCCCGTTAAAGATAATAACCCTATGAAAGCTTATTCTACTTTAAATAGTATTTTAACACAATCTGGTTTGAGACAAGTTTTGAAGAATAAGCGCTTTTATGAAAAGCCTAGTGTCAAGAGACGTAGATTGAGAATGGAAGGTAACCGTAAGAGATTTAAGGATGCTGTTGCCAAGAAGGTTGCTTTAGTTTTGCAAATGAAGAATAGGTAAATCTTTTATTATACATTTTATAATCATTGATTAGCTAATTTAATTTCTGTAGAGGTGTTTAATTCCAAATCAATACAACTTGAAAATAAATATTAATATTTATAATTTATTATTAAATATATTATTTTTAACAATATATTTTGCAATAATATAAGACTTTCCATATAATCATATTTTAATGTTTTCAATTTCAACACAAAGATATTATTAGGTGAATTTAAAGAATTTTTTCTCATACCTCAATTCCTAATTTTGGCTTCATTTTCAATTAATTTTTAAATTATAATTTTGACTGTTTCATATATTAATTTTATTATTTTTTATAGTTTTCAAATTAATTTGATTAATTAATATATATATATTCACTAAATTATTATATATTAATTATTCTCAATGTTGAAGATTCACCAACAAAATACAATAATTTTTTGTTGAGCCATATTAGTAAATTATAGCATATTGAATTTATTTAATAATACTTTATAGTATCAGAAGTTGATTTAAATTATAGTTAAGATTAATAACATGTTAAATAATATATATAAAATATTATGATAATTGAATGAGCTAATTTTATTTTTTATATTGAAACACAAGTATGATAAAGTTAATAATATATATATATATATTGATTCTAACAAACAATAATGGATAATTCGATTAGTTTAAGCTACTAAGTATCCCAAACTTTGAGCGGCTAACTGATCCTGAACAGAGTATGCGAGTGCCATCTTGTATAAAATGAGAGGAATTTGACTCTCTTTGGATTGTGGATTCTTTTCACCTTCTTTTTGAATTTCTACGTATTTGGCCCGGGTTAATTTCCAGAGGATGACCTGTGGCGTATCGGTAATGACAGTGGTAAATCTGGGCATCTGGCTGAAGAAGGTAAGCTCTCCAAGGAATGTACCAGGAAGGATGGTGTCGAAAAGGTCGCTCTTTGTAGGCGTAGCTTGATAGTGTGCCTTGAGCATACCTTGTTCGACTAGGTACAAATCGTCAGCATTATCTCCCAATGACCAGACATGTTGTCCCTTTCCAAGTTGAACTCTTTCCAGGTATTTAGAAAATGTTGATAAAACTTCCCAGTTAACATCACTGATATCTTGGAAAGCTTGAGCGAGAAGTGGTAGAGGTTGTTTAGCATTTTTGATAGTTGGCTTTTCCAAGCTTTGAGATTGAGTATTAAACTGAGGAATTGATTGAGCGACTTGAAGAATTTGCTCGCCTCTAGGAGATTGACCAAGTGGGGTGATAGGACTGACATCTAAGAAGCTGGATTGAGGAATTGGAGAAGCAAGAGCACGAGGTTCATTGCTACGGAAAACTTGAGCAAGCATAAAATTTTCACACCACTCGAGAGCTACATTCAAGACAGAGAAGCATCTGACAGTTGCACTGTGGCTTTCTTCATCTTGAGCCGAATTGGTGGTGGGCCATACATTAGCACGAATAAGAGCCTTACCAACATCAGAATCTTTTTGAACTCCAGATAATACCAAGAAAATAGAATTCTTCTTCAATTTAGCGACAATGTTACTGAAAGTACTAGCAGTAGAGAAATCAAGTCCAGTAACTAGTGAAAAGTCGAGGATAATAAATCTGACTAAACTTTCTTTGGAGCGATGTTTTTTGATTATTGCATTTATAGCAGTATCCAATTGATGGACGGTACCAAAGAACATATATCCTTGTAATGAAAGAGTTTGTATTTGCTCACCAACTGAATGCAAAAATTGACGATGGTGATAGGGACGACGTACAATGGACCTTAATTTGGTACCATCGGTATGGTAACGGACAGGAGATCTTCTGGAGTATTCGACTATGAAAATGACAAAAGCGACAATGATACCAAAGAAGATACCTTCAATAAAGCCAATAACACCCATACCAATGGTGATGATAAGAATGGTGAGATATTCCAAAGTAGGAACAGAGCCAATGGGATCCCAAACAGCTTCCTTGACAAGATCAAAGCCCATGTTAAACACAAGAGCACCAACTAGAGGCACGGGAATATATCCAACAATTTGAGGACCAATGATCAATACACCAAATGTGGCAAGAGCCAAAAGCATGGAAGAAACTCTAGTTGTACCACCACTCTTGTTGAATAGGACACTATTGGAGTAGATGAGGTAGTTTTGCCCAGATCCAAATAAACCAGCGACCAAATTGGAAACACCATGAGCAACTAATTCACGGTCAACATCGACATCTCTCATATTAGAACTGACAGCCAATGCAGGGACATTGATAGGGACGTGGAGGATACCAAAGAAAATCAAAGCACCAATAGTAGGGAGCAATTTAGGGATAGTGATCCAGCTGGTCTTATAAAAGTTAAAGTTCAAATAGAAATCATAGAATGGCTTGTTTCCTTCGGGAAGTTTGAATACCCATCCAAGAGCTCTGAGATCATCAAGAGACAAACCGAGGATACCAGAGCAAAGGATATAAAAAACAAGAGGAATGGTGAGATAAATCATGGGGATGAGAAGAGGATGTTTGATGAAGTGAGTGAATACGACGACAAGCCAGCTGAGCACGAGACATGATGTCCATAGAGGGATGATATGAGGTTGGAAGTACAACATAAAGCTCTCCCATGTCCATTCAGGGTTGATATCAGTCGTGATTTTAAAACCAGTTTGGAACAAAAACACACCAACACCACCTAAAATTCCAAATCAATTAATTAGTGGATATAGCTCGCATCATTCAAGATGTAATATATTTGTCAAATATTAAATTCAAGGAAATATATTAGAATTGAAAATAGCACTTATGTTGACCCACATATTGAAAAGTCCATTAAATCATCGATTGTTCAAAAATTGTCAAAGGTAGAATGGGAAAAAAATGAATGAGAAAAATCTTCAAGTCATGTGGTTTGGATAAATTATTTTGATTCGTTCACTATACTCAAAAATAAATAGTCAACTTACCAATACATCCAATGAGAATATGCCTGGGAAAAAATTCCATAATTGACCCCAACTAAAAAAATATTGTTAGTGCGATCTAGGAGGTGGAAATTCATTTAATATTATTAACTTACTTTGAACCATCCAAGGAGCAAGAATACTACACCTGTTAGAATGGTACTAATAGCGAATGCGACCATAACAGTAGGAAGCATTTGATCCGAATTTTCTCCAACGTCGGCAATGATGAGCTGACAGAGAATGTGAAGAAATGGGACTACTTCTACCATGAATCCACCATTACCAAAAGCAAATTTACTAGCACCACTTGCATAAACCAACTGAGCGAGTACTGTAGAAACTAAGAAAATACTGATACCATCAGGTCCAAATGTGGAGAAAGGTTTCATATAAGTTGGGAAAATAATGATACCGTAAGATACGGCATCCAAGACATTCAAAATAGTACCAATAATAATAGCAGGGATGGAAATAATGGCAGTAGAAGCACACTCTTTCCAATAGGTAGGACTAGTATAGTTGAAATCAATTTCATCATACCACATTTGAAAAAATGTTTTGGAAGCTCCGAGTTGCTTATCCTCGGAGACGTTGATCTGAATAGTCGCTGAAGAGGAAGAGGAAGTTGTTTTAGGAAGTAATGAATCAGTCTCTTCAGTTAAGGTGGGTAAAGCAACTGTCTGTGAGCTATCATGCGTTCCAGTCAGTGACACGTCAAGGGCCCCATAGTTAGAGTGGGAATGCTTTTGGCCTCCAGCTTTATCTTTAGCACCTGGAGTCAAGAGACTGGTATTTTTTCCGGTTTGGGAAGGTTTAGATAATTTAGAAGAATCTAGATCAATTTCGAGATCTTGCTGTGTCAAGCTAAGTGTCTGGTGACGGAGATCTTCAGCTTCATATGAGTAAGCTACCATATCTAATGCAAGTTTAAAATTTATTGAATTAGTAGAAGACAAATTATAAAATACCTGATTCATAAGGAATACTACTTCGGTTAGAGTAATTGGATCTTGCTAAGGAGCTGCCCAATCGAATTCCATAATCATTATCGTCGTTAGTGGGAGGACTTGGCGAATTTGAGGTGGGAATGGAACGAGGACAACTCTGTCCTCTTTCTAAGTCTTGGTAAGTCATACTTGAATACCCTTGAATATTTTAAATATATAATTGTGTAATTATTTAAATAAATATTAAAAATAATTATTGCTCAGTTTAAAATTGGAACTATAAAACTAAACTAGTAACAATCTAACAAGCGAATTTAGAGGGAGTAATCAAGGATAGAGTGATGAATAAGACTATTTAAATCTTGTAAAGATATAGGATATATTATATGTATATGTTTGATCTATCAATTGATAAGGATTAATTATTTGAGAAATAAAATGAAAAATTAGATATCTTCCAAATTTATAACTTGTATCATTTTTTGCTTAAATGACTGTTTTGATGGGGTGTGTTATTTAATGAAGAGAATTGAGCATGATTGGTGGATCACCAATTACACTTCCTAAATTTCCATTCAATGAACATTTAATTTTCACATATTTTGCTAATAATCTCATATAATATAATATTTACCCTGAATGGTTTTTCAAATATCTTGATTCTCCATGTTGCCAACTCTGGAGAGAATTCTAAGAGTCCTTATACCATGATACTGAGCACACTTAAGCTGATTTTAATGAAAAAACATGTAACATTTAATTCAAACATAGACACATGATTATTAATCACTTTCAAGATCGATTAACCATAAATAACCCAATAAATTAAATATATCCGAAATAAATCATACATAAATTATTGTGCCAGAAAAAATTTTCTTCAAATTTATAACGACGGGATAAGAACTTAAAAACATTAAAAGAAATTCAGGATAAGAATTTGATAAGAAAATATCAAATATTCCAATATAGTCCACTTATTCCCAATCCAAACCAAATAATCAACATACTCACACAAAAAGGCACAAATAAAATACATTTCTATTTAAGGCGAATCGGCGAAATTCTAAATTTTAAAATTGAATATTTATTGAATAATTCACCGGATTGGCTGTTCAAACTTTTCAATAAGATCAATAAGATTGTGGCTACCAATCAAATCAAACCATTATTTTGACCCAAGTTTCAAATCAAAAATTTCAAGATTTTAAATAAATATTTGTAATATATCGAAAAGTATTGATATAATTATCACATTTTGTATTAAGATTTTAATTTAAAACAAGTATATATGGTATAATATATATAATTAATTAAATTTTATTATTATCACTTTCTTGAATTATTAAATTATAATTCATATCAATTTAGTCAAATTTACAGTATTTTTTAAAAATACATTAACAAATTTAACAAGTATAATTTTATCCTATTAACTTATTTAAAATGCTATATTACATTATTCAATCATGATATCTTTTTTATGGATATTTAATACAAAATAGGCTGTAATTTAATAAATGAATAAATAAAACAGAGACAAGTCTATAAAACAAGAATCTAATGATTCATAAGTTTTAATTATTAACAGTTTTAATCCACTATACATTTATGAGTGATTTACAAAAATATCATAGTTAATATAGCAACGATATATTTTGGTATAATATTAAATATCTTAGATATTTTTGAGATAATTTAATATATAAAAGCTGAATACTTTAGTATTAAAGATTAAGTTATTGCAATATATTAAATACTAAATAATTATAATTTCTATACTTTATTTCTTATAAAATAATTAATTAATTTATTAAATTTATTTTATTTTAACTAATACTTATTTAGTCTTTACCATAGTCATTATTTCATAATAAATAGCTATATATATTAAAAGTCATATAAATGACATTAATTTTAAAATATATTCCAATTTTTTATAAATATGAATATTAATTTAATAATTAAGAATGTTAAATTTGCATTTTCCCTATTTGTTAATTTTATATAGTTTTTAATTATAAACAGTATAAACAAAAATATATATATACATTCATTAATAAATAGTTTAGTATATTTATTTACTATTCATATATTGTTTGATATATTGATACAGCTAAAATGATATTTAAATAACATAATATAATATTCGATTAAAAATATGGCATTTAATTATTTAATTATTGAATTAAATTTATGTTTCATATTCTATTTAATAGTATTATTTAAAGCTATTTATTCTTATTTCTAGTAAATTTTACATAATATTTCCCATTGAATGGATTATATTAATATATTACAAAAGGACATTTTTTTCATAATTTAACACTTTTTATTAGTATTAATTTTTTTGATTATATATATATATATATATATATATATATCTTATGATCAATTGTTACAAATAACTGTAATAATAAATTATTATTTTCAATTTGTGATTTATGATTAACATTAGGTTAAAAAGTTTTGAGTCATTTTAATAATATAATCTATTATTTCTATGAATATTATTTGATATATATTATGTTCTTAATACTATCAAAAGAATTATAAATATAGATTAGTATTATATATTTATATATATATAATAATAAGTAAATTTCTTATTAAAATATAAATTTGATTAAATTAACTTTAAATACTATTATTTTTGTATATTTATTATAAACCAATATCAGAAAATAAAATAATAAAATTTAATTACTATAAAGTACTATTTATAGCTTTTTCTTTAAAATCTTAATTAATTATTTTATTTTTATTTATTTTATTTATTGGTTTTAATATTAATTGTTATGTTCTTTTATTTAAACATTAAATTTCTACACTCTTATATATAACTCTTTATAGTTTATTTAGATTAAAACTAATTTTGTAATTGATACTTTTTAACTTATTTAATTTATAAAGTTAATTTTAATATAGCTTATAAATTTGATCGATATTTTTTTTCAAAATTTTATTATTTCTTATTTTTAATTAATAATTTTAAATTGGCATTATTTCTATTAATATCATTTTATATAACACTTAATATATTTACATTCTACTCTTTATTTATTTATTCTAATTTAAATATATTTAATATAATTTTAATTTATCTAATAAAAATTATATTAAGTCTTTTTAATAATTTAATAAATTTATTATCATTTTATTTATATTTTAATACTAAAGATTTTATGACATATATAATAAAATATCTATTATTTTATTATACACTCAATAATTTTTAACTAGTATTAATTTTATTAAAATTTTAAAAATATATAAATATATTATTATTTTAATATAGGTTTTTTTAATATAACATAGTTAACCTATTATTTAATAGATATATTTAAGACTTTATTATTTAATAACCTATATTTTCCAATAAAATTGAAATCAAATAATTTATAGCATTAGATATTTAATAAAAACTAAAATGAATTTAATTAATATATTAGTATAGATATTAAATAATGGTAAAATTTTAAAATCAAATTTAAAAAAATAAATTAATAAATAATATATAAAAATTAATGAGTAATATAAAATTAATAGCCTTTTTTATTATTAATAACTTTTTTTTATACTTTTGGTAAGTTTTTAATACCTAAAGAATAATTCTTTTTATTAAAGATTAAAATTTAATATTTTATAAACCAATTTGATTTATTTACAGGAATTTTTTTCTTATAAGCTATTTTTTTAATTATCTAAAGAAATTATGATCACATGGGTTATAATCATATGAATATATTAAATATGATAACTTTCTTTATTTTTAAAAAAAATTATTTTTATAATTTTAATTTTTTATATTTTGCAATTATTATGCAAAATAATAAGTGTTTTTAATTTATATTAAAAATATTATTTAAAAATTATTTTATTTGAAAAAATAATATATAATCTATTATTAATTGATTTTCCTTGAGATATTAAATAAGAAGACTATATAATATTATAATCTATTATAATAAATAATATTTATTTATATTTAAAGTATATATTTATTAGAATTTATAAAAGGGATTAATTTAGCTTAACCTAATATCTTATTTTTTTAGATAAAGGATTATATAAAAAAAATTAAGATTGATTAATTATAAGTATTTTTTGTAAAAACCTTTGTTTTTGGTTATACTTTAATAAGTTTAGTTTAGCTATAATTACTTTAGTTTTTTTTAGGCTTTTATTAAATTATAAGAAATTTATTTTATATTTTTATTAATTAATCTAAGTTTAAACTTAAATAAATATAATATATTTAAATAATTAATATTAAATTACTTTAATAATTCTCTAACAGAAATAAAAAAATATTTCTTAATATATTTTTATTTTATTAATAAGTGTAAAAGTTATAATAGAAATTAATTTTTTATATTTAGGTAAATTTTTAATAGTATTCTTTTTAGCTTTAAAATGACAAATCTAGCAATATATGGTAGCTTTAAATAAAACACCATTTTTATAAGCTATTTACAAGTTTTAAATAATTTTAAAATATTTATAGTTAAGTTTCAAAAATATAAAAATAAAAGTTTTTTGATAATTATAATCTAATTTAAATATGAATAAATTTAAATATAAATTTAAAAGTTAAAATATTCAATAAAAAAATAATTAAAATTGAATATATATATATATATATATTAACTTTTAAAAATAAGTTATAAAATCAAAAACACTTATATTTTTACTAATAACTTGATTAATATTTAATGAAATAAACTTAAATTAAATAATTAAAATCTATTATAATTTTTAATAATATATATCATTAAATGATAATATTTAGCTATTATTTGGTTAAAATATAAACCTTTAAATTTTACCTAAAGTGAGTTATAAATTTATAGGTTTTTGGTGATCAAAGAAAATTAAAACTTAGTATATCTACCTTTAGCTATTCTAATTTCTTTAAGTTTATGAGGTATAGAATCAATTAACTTTTTATACTAAGAAGGGTTAATTTTATTTTATGCTTCTTATATATATTCTTAAAGTTAATTTAAATTTTTTACTAGGGGGAAAACTTTAATAGTTTTTTTTAACTAATTCTAAAAGTATTTAATTAGGTTAAAGTTAAAAATTGAAGAAGCTATTTTATAACTATTATCTTGTTAATTTTAAGCTATTTGGTAGTAAAAGTTATAATATAACAAGAGGTATTATCTTATTAGAATATAGTATTAGATATGTTTTACTTATATTATTCAATAGTTTTTTTCAATTTATTATTTAAAATACTTTAGTATATCTTAATATTAATTCCCTTGTTAACTTTATAAAGATACCTTATACCTAAAGATAATATATATCCCTAAATAATAATTAACTTATCATTATATTTCTAGGTAGAATTAATATAATCCTTATAAAGTAATTTTGCATTTTTTTTAAAATATCTAGTTTTTCTATTAAATTTACTATAGTATATTTTTGTTTCATTAGATTAAATAGCCTTACTTTAATTAGTTTTAATTTAATATTAATGATAATATTTAAATTCCCATTTAACTTTATAATGGGATTTTTTTAATTAGCTGTGTTTTTTCTTAGAATATAAATGGTATCTATATTTATATAAAGCAAATATAATAATATCAGTATTAACTAATATTTTTATATAGTTTTATAGTTTTTGCTATATTTCTATAGCAATATTATACTTGCTTATATTAACTAATCTATAGATATACTTTTCATCACATTTATTTATAATTTTAACACATTTAAGTTTAAGTTTAAATATGTTTTTATTGCAATTTTTAATAGCTTTAACTATATTAAACTAGCTAACATTAGTAATTCTAACAATATCATAAGTTAATTTATCTTTTTTATAAAGTTGATTAATACACAAGTGAATTTTTTTAGAGAGGGATTTAAGTATAATAATACTAATAAAAAGAATTTAGTATATCTATAGAATATTATATAAAATAATAACAAAGAGAGAAAAAGAATATGGCTATATATTATTAAATATATCACTTTATCTTAAAAACCCACAAATATATAACTTATTTTAATTAAATATTAAAGATTAATATTTTTGTTAATAGTTTACTAAATATATTTAAATATATTTATTTATTATCAAATAATATATCTTAATTATATATTATAGTTTAAATAATCTAATATTTATTATTATTTTAGTTATTAATTAAAATATATATATTTTTGATTTTATGACTCATTTTTGTAGGTTAGTGTAATTAATTAAATTATTATTATTTTTAATATTTTAATATTAACTTGGTTTATCAAAAAACAAAATTAAATATTTAATATATAAGTTATTTAATATATAATAAGATTAAAATAATATTATAATATTTAAATTTTTATTCTTTTAAATTTTTTAAATTTTTAATTTTAAATATAGATTTTAACTTAATAATATTACCTTATAATTTAAAAATGAGAAATTTATTATTTTTAATTATTCAATTAAATTATTAGCTTTAAATTA
>JNEM01012312.1:0-22060 GCA_000697335.1 Conidiobolus incongruus B7586
TAAACAAAAATAGCATATATTATTATAACTTAATATAATAATTAATATTTGTTTATTATTAAAATATTTATTAAAAAAATTTATAAAAATGGTAAATTTAATTTAATTTAATTTAATATTTTGATTTATGTTTTAATAAAAGATTATAAAAAAAGATTAAAAATTCTTCAATTATAATTATTTATCATAAAAGTTTAAGTTTCTAGTAATATTTTAGTAAGTTTTATTTAATAATAACTATTTTAGCTTTTTTTTAAGTTTTAGTTAAATTATAAATTATATATTTTATATTTTTATTTATTAATTTGAGTTTAAACTTTAATATATATATAATACTTATAAAATTAATATTAAAATATTTAAGTAACTTTTTAACTAAAATAAAAAGATATTTTTTGATATATTTTTTTACTCTATTAATAATTAAAAAAAATAATAATTAAAGTTAATTTTTTAGATTTTAGTAAGTTTTAAATGATATCTTTTTTAAACTTAAAATAGTTTACTTAATAATAAATAATTAACTTAAATAATACTTTATTATTAAAAGTTATTTATAAATTTTAAATAATTTTAGAGAGTTTATGGTTAAGTTTTATTAATACCAAAATAAAAAACTTTTGATATTTATAATATAGTTTTAATATAATTAAATTAAGCAAATAATTTTAAAAAATTAATTTTTAAATCAAAAAAAATTATGATATATATACACTAGCTTATAATAGTAAGTCATAAAATAAAAATTACTTATATATTTACCTATAACTTAAATAATTCTTAACTAAATTAATTTAAATTAAAGTATATAATTAAAGTATATTACTTAATTATAATAGGTTATATTTAATTATATTTAATATATTTTTGGTTAATATATCAAATCTTAAATTTTAAATAGGGTGAGTTATAAATTTATAGGTTTAAGAGTTAAAAAGATATATAAAACAAAAATTATTTAAATTTTTTTTATTAAATTATATATATTTATACTAATATTATTATTGTAAATTATTATTTTAAATAATATTAGTATTAAAATACTTAAATCCCTTTTTAAAAAAATTCACTTATGTATTAATTAACTGTATAGTAAAGATAAATCAATTTATAAGATTGTTAGAATTACTAGTGTTAGCTAGTCTATTATAGTTAAAGCTATTAAAAATTATAGTAAGGATATATTTAAATTTAAACTTAAGTGTGTTAAGATTATAGATAAATATAATAAAAAGTATATTTATAGGTTAGTTAATATAAGTAAATATAATACTATTGTAGAAGTATAAAAAGAATTACAAAACTATACAAGCATATTAATTAGTAATAATACTATTATATATATTTTATGTTATAATAGATACTATTTATACTTTAAGAAAAAACACCCTTAATTAAAGAAGTTTTATTATAAAACTAGGTAAGAGTTTAAATATTACTATTAAAGTTAAACTAAAACTAATTAGAGTAAAGTTATTTAGTTTAATGAAATAAAAATATATTTTAGTAAATCTAATAAAAAAGCTAAATATTTTAGAAAAAACAAAAAACTACTTGATAACCATTATGTTATTTTAACTCAAAAATATAATAGTGGGTTAATTATAATTTAAGGATATATATTATCTTTTAGTATAAAATATCTTTGTAAAGTTGATAGGGGAATTAATATTAAAATATATTGAAATATTCTAAACAATGAATTAAAAAAAACTATTGAATAATATAGGTTAAATAAATCAGATGTTATTTTTTAATAAGTTAATACCCTTTGTTATATTATTATTTCTACTACCAAATAGTTTAAAAATAATAAAATAATAGTTATAAAGTAGTTTCTTTAATCTTTTAATCTTAATCTAATTAAATACCTTTAAGATTAGTTAAAAAAAGTAGTTAAAGCTTTCCCACTAGCAAAAAATTTAAATGAGCTTTAAGAATATATTTAAGAAACTTAAAACAAAATTAATCTTTTTTAATATAAAAAGTTAGTTGACTTTATACCCTATAAACTTAAAGAAGTTAAAAAAGTAAAAGATAGATATACTAAGTTTTAATTTTCTTTCTATAACCAAAATACATAAATTTATAACTCACCTTAGGTAAAATTTTAACTTTAATATATCAACTAAAATTTAATATATTTAGATCAAATATACTTAATTATAAATAAATAATATAAGTTTATTATATGTTTTGATTTAAATTAATATGATTAAAAATTAACAGAGTTATTGATAATAATATATATAATCATAATTTTATGACTCACTTTTGTAGGCTAGTGTATATATATATATATAATCTAGAACTATATAATTTCTTATTAATTTTACATATATTTATTTATTCAAAGTTAATAATATATTTGAAAAATTAGAAATAAAAAAATTTCCCATTTTTTAAATTCAAAGTAATATTTCAATATTTAATTATTTATTAAATTCTATTAAATCTTTTATTAATATCTATAAATACATAATATTGATCCAATTATTTTTATCTTATATCTAGTATATTTATTCAATATTTTTTTGGATATTTTTCAAAATAAAATTAATCATTTTAAAGCTTGAAATATAAATTTTAAATTAAATATTTTAATTTAATCTGCTTGACACTTTAATTATTTTTTATATTAACTTATTAGACAGATTTAAAAAAATCAAGATATTGATAAAACCTTGTTAATTGATATCCTTTTTTTATAATAAAATTTCACATTCATAGCATATATTCAAAAATATAAATTTTTAAATATGATAGTATATAGTTTCATGATGGTAGATGGATTGATTTAATACTATTCATCATATGATCAGCTTGATCATTTGTAAAATTCATTCAGTTTCAAAATTTTCATTCATACAATAAACTAATGTCATTAATGGATTTAATTAAATCAATTTATATAAAATACAATATTGAGATATATATATATATATATATATATATATATATTAAATGTTTTTGTATTTATATTTAATAGATATTCGAAATTAAATTTATTGATTTCGATCATAACTTGGATATATATATATATATCATCTAATTGATTTTATAACAAATTACACTACCTTCAATGAAAACAATTTAATATTTTAATATAGTCCAAAATTCATGAATTTGGTACCTTTTGTGAATAAAATAGAGTATTAATATTGAATGTTATAATTAAAAATATAGAGTATTGCAAAGAATATTAATTTGAATTGATTCAATAAATGTCTAAATAGTCAAAGATTGATAGTATACATAATTTTAATTTCATATTGAAGTTTTTATACCTTAATTTATAACAATATTCTTTAAATTTGTTATAAATTAGTTGAAGTAAATTATTATAATTGGGATTAAAAATTGCACCATAATGATTTTGCATGCGGTAGTATTGTGATTTAAATATTGATAGAATCTAAATTATAATCTATAGCTCTAACCATTAATATAGCAATTTCTTAGCTCCGATTGGGCTCAATTATATTTAAAAATTTAAGCTATTAAAATTGCAATAAAATCGAGTGTATTTTGTACCAGCAAATGAATTTGAAAATTTGAAATTTGTTCAAATTATTCAAAATTAGTTAATACAAATAAATCAAAGTTTTAAATATAAATTTTTCATATTTAAATTCTAAATATAAATTGAATTATTAAACAATTTATTAGTTTTTTTAATTTCAATATTGATTGAACTTGCTTGATAAGTGTTGTGAAATCAAAGTAAAGCTTGGCAAAATTCTACTTTAAAACCTACCCAACTCATAATAATATTAATAAATATTATATCAATATTTGTAATTTAATCATTTGTTAATTCTACTTATTTTAAGCTCGTCTTATACAAAAATAAAATGTACTATAATTTTGATTTATTTTAGATAAGCTTTTTTCATAATCAAAGACTGTATCTTAATTTATTCACATTTAAATTAAAATATTATTTATTTTGGTTAAATAATTATGAAACATTACTGTAAATTAAAGAAATATTTTTAAACTCAAGTTTTTAAGATGATTATATATACAATTTTTGATATATACCCCAATTTAAATTGGTAGGACAATGTTGAAATATAATATTATTTCATATTTCAGATAAACTTAAACTGAAAAAAGAATTTGAAATTTTCAAACTAAGTTCATTAAACACATATATATTATTTGAGATAAATTAAAATTGATTATTAATATTTATAGAGTATCGATGATAATAATGAATAAGGGTACTTCGGATATAAATTTCAGTTAGTATGCATTATTAATCTATTGTAATTAGTTTTTCTTTAACACTTGTCAAATACTTGACGATGCTAAAAAAATCTGTAGACGATATCGATTTCAATATTGTTCAATTATGTTGATAAATTAATTAAATTCATAATTGATAGTATAATTATCATTATGGATAATATTTTACTATCAATATCATAATAGTATATAATATCCATATAATCGTTTTGGGAAATTTAATGAATCATTTTTGTTAAACATCCTTAATCTAATAAATAATTAAAATTTTAAACAAATTTCTATTATTTTAGAACTTTCACTAATAACTAAAAAATCTTGATTGTTATAAAATATATAATAATCGTTTTATAATGATGATTTAAAATTTTTATAAAAATATCATCTTATTCATTGTTAAAAAAATCAATTGTAATAATTTGGATATTACCACTAATATTTGGTCATGTGATTTACAATCTTCGATTTCATTGTAAAAGAAACTTCTTTATATATGAAATTACTGAATATTATAATGAATTCATAAACTTAATGGAGTGCGATTTAGGTTTATAACTTGATGCCTAAATGGTATTTATTTGTTGATAGTGCTCTTTATGGTCACTAAGTTGAAGTGTTTCTTTGATAATTTTATTATATCACTTTAATAGTGTCAATCCAATAAGAATTTTTATCATATTTATCAATTAAATTTTTAAACTATTCACAGATCCGTTCAATTACAAATCGCTAAAAAATAAACATGTATTTACTTAATTTGGAATTAACCACTTGTTAAAAGTTTAAATAATAATCTCAAAAATTAAGAAATGGTTAATATTAGTTACCAAGTAAGACCATTTGCTTATAATTAAATAGAAGAAGAGTCAAACTTAGCCAATTGTTTCCAATTTCAATATGATAAAATGAGTTTGATATTATATAAAATACCCATCATTAATTTCAGCCTAAAAACCATTCAACAGAATTTTATGTCCTTCCCAATTATCCCACTAATATTGAATTCAATTCAAGCATTTTGTCCATTAATAAAAGTTATGAATTTTAAGCGCAGTTTATCAATTTTAAAGAGTAGTCCTATTATTAATATATTTTTTTATTTTTTCCTTCCTTAACATTTATTAAATTAAAAATTACTCTTTTATTATTTAAATATTTCTAACCTTTTTTTTCATTTTACAGAGTTGGTAAAGTTGAATATACAATATTATTATTTAATTGTTAATTAATATTATCACTGTTGATAGTTAATTCTAGTATTGATATTTTGTTAAACCTCTAATATTAATTATACATCTGGTTTATTCTTATTTATTAAAACTTGAAGCTTTTTTGTTATAAAAAATAATTTCAATGACTTCAGGTCCTGCTAGGTATGTAGATCTACTTATATATTTTTTTATAATTTACGGCTAAATATATTTATTTTGATTATTTTATCAATTTTTTGGTTACTAATTTATCTTCTATTTAGGCCAGTTAAACTTACAGGTAAGCCTTTCAAGTAGAATTTTTATTGGAGGAAGGCTTGTTGAAGAAACTTTATCAATTTGTTTACGAGTTCATTATATACAAACTTTAATAACGAAATATGGGGAATTCTAAATATGACACATATTTAATACTGGGGAAGTGATGATGCTTTAAACTAAATTATAGTTATTAAGTTGATGAGCGTGAACAAATTTACATTGTAAATTTATCAGTCACTTTTGGTTATTTTAAGGAATCTATTTTATTTTTGCCCTTAATCATATATTTCCAAGTCATCAGCCGCCTAAACTTGATAAATATTCAGTTTGTTATATTAACTCAATTTCTTAAAGTGACTTCAACCTGGCTTTTTGCAAGCTACAATATTATTTTCTTTCAAATCAATCTCAAATATTTATTCACGAACTAATATCAATCTATTTAAACTTTAGTGCTAGGGGCTAGTGGTCTAATCAAAAGAGACTTTTTTCGTAAGTCATTTGTCACTATTTATCTTATCTTTTCAATTTACTAAATCAATCATATTCAGGCTCGCCCGACCCCTTTTGTATTATAACAGTGGATGGTGAACAGACACAAACTTCAGGCGCTATTAAAAAGACGATTAACCCAACATGGAATAGTACATTTCAAATGTGAGTAAATAATTTCATAATTTAATACTCTTTATTAATGCTAAATACTTAGAACTGCAACAAATGACTCAGTGATTGCTATACAAATATTTGACCAAAAGAAATTCAAAAAGAAGGATCAAGGCTTTTTAGGTGTTGTAAATTTACAAATTAAAGATTATTTTGATGTGAATGTTGGCGGTCATGGTATTAATGATTATTGTATTTATTGAATGAGCTATAGTTAATTATACCAATTAGAAACCTTTACACTAAATTTAAGGAAATCTAATAATAACGAGCCTGTGCAAGGTAAAATTACTCTTACATTAATGTGTAGAGGGATCCAGGGATCTACTGGAAACAACGACTTGGGACGCAGTCTTCCAGACACCTCCGGAACATCTGTCAATCAACAGGAACAAGCTGGTGTATCTACTAGTACCTCTAATAGTCGTATCTCTTACGCTGCTCCATCTACTGCTTCGGTCAATGGTTCATCCGAAGCTAATGGACATCTTGCTGTTCCTAATCAAGGTTCTCATTCAAATTTCTCGCCTCATGAAGATGAATACGGTCCTCTTCCTTCTGGTTGGGAACGAAGATTGGATCACTTGAACAGGATTTACTATGTTGACCACAATTCTCGTTCTACCACTTGGACTCGTCCCGCTACCCAACCTCAGGCGTCTTCATCCACTATGCCCGCCAGAAATGACAACGCTTCAAATGACTCAGTTGCTTCCATAACTCAGGGTATGGCTGATCTAAGTACTGGTAGCACTTCCCCCGGAATGGGTCCTCTCCCAGCTGGATGGGAACAACGCTTTACTAATGAAGGCCGTCCCTATTTCGTCGACCACAATACCCGCACAACAACTTGGGTTGATCCCAGACGTCAACAATACGTCCGAATGTACGGTCAAAATGCGAATCAAGTCACCCTTCATCAGCAACCAGTATCCCAACTTGGACCTCTTCCATCTGGGTGGGAAATGCGTCTCACAAATACTGCTCGTGTTTACTTTGTTGATCACAACACTCGTACAACTACATGGGATGACCCACGTTTGCCCAGTAGCTTAGACCAGAACGTACCCCAATACAAGCGTGATTTCCGGCGTAAGCTTATTTATTTCCGTTCTCAACCTGCCCTCCGTCCAGTTCCTGGTCAGTGCCATATCAAGGTGCGTCGTGATCACATCTTTGAAGACGCATATGTTGAAGTGATGAAGCAACCTCCCAGTGAACTTAAAAAACGTCTAATGATCAAATTTGAAGGGGAAGATGGTTTAGATTATGGTGGTTTATCAAGAGAATTCTTCTACTTACTTTCCCACGAAATGTTCAACCCTATATATTGTCTCTTCGAATATTCCGCTCACGACAACTACACTCTTCAAATCAACCCTCACTCGGGTATCAATCCCGAACATTTGAATTACTTCAAATTCATTGGCAGAGTTTTAGGTCTTGCCATTTTCCACCGTAGATTCTTAGACGTATTCTTTGTTGTATCCATATATAAGATGATTCTCAAAAAGAAGGCAACACTCGCGGATATGGAGAGTATTGACGCTGAATACTGGAGAAGTTTGAATTGGATGCTCGATAACGACATCGAAGGTGTTTTAGACCTTGATTTCTCCGTTGAAGAAGATCGTTTCGGTGAAAAAGTTATTATTGATTTGAAACCTGATGGTAGAAATATCCCTGTCACCAATGAAAATAAGGCAGAATATGTTGAGTAAGTTCAATACAACAATTTTGTCTACCTTTTTATTAATTTAATTTAGATTGGTATCACAATGGAAGACTAGTGAACGTATTAGACAACAGTTTGAAGCATTTTCGGAAGGTTTCCATCAACTTATCCCTGAAGATTTAATTATTGTATTTGACGAAAGAGAACTTGAGGTAAATTTTATTCTAATACTTTTCATCTTAATTTACTTATCTGTATATTATAGTTACTTATTGGTGGTATTGCTGAAATCGACGTCGACGACTGGAAGAAGCATTCTGACTACAGAGGTTACACTGAACAAGATGAAGTCATTCAATGGTTCTGGCGCTGTATCCGCGAATTTGACAACGAGCAAAAGGCTCGTATGCTCCAATTTGCTACAGGTACTTCCCGTATTCCAGTTAACGGATTCAAAGATCTTCAAGGTTCTGACGGACCTAGAAGATTCACCATTGAAAAGGCTGGAGATGTTAACCAGTTGCCGAAGAGTCATACATGGTAAATTAATCATCAAAAATCATTAATCAAATACTAATTAATATTTAGTTTCAATCGTATCGATTTACCTAACTACAAGAGCTACGAAGTGCTCCAACAGAAATTGACACTTGCCGTTGAAGAAACTGTCGGATTTGGTCAAGAATAATCCAACTATATCTACTCCCACCTCAAAAACAAAAATTATCCAATTATTAATAATTAACTTTCATCTTCCCTGCTACACATCTACTCACTTTCACCTATTCATTATCCATCTGCATCTTCAGCCTCAGTTTCAAATGTTTTTAAGCTAATTTTTTTATAATAATACATACATATATATATATATATATATATAATAATTTATATTGAAACCGTTTGTCTAATGTGACTTTTCTCATATTCATATTTACAAAAAATTGTGTATTATAATTATTAATGATATTATTAAAAATTTGATTAAATTTAAAATTCCAATATAGTATTTTTTTAATTGGTTAATTTATAAT
Organism: Conidiobolus incongruus B7586; assembly: GCA_000697335.1. Lineage (NCBI taxonomy): Eukaryota > Fungi > Entomophthoromycota > Entomophthoromycetes > Entomophthorales > Conidiobolaceae > Conidiobolus > Conidiobolus incongruus. Next base: position 9,096 of record JNEM01012312.1, read on the forward strand.
AATTTTTTATTATTAATTAGTATTATTGAATCATAAAAGGTGAGGTTTTATGATAATAAACAAACACCGATTAACCCAGTTAAGCATGCTGTAAAGAATGATGAAATCAGGTTAATCTAACAAAGATAATTCACATCAGTCATATCGTAATATATTTTTATATTAGGTTAATTACCTGATTGTTGCTTAATACGTCTTTACCAGTGATATGCTTAGCATCTTTGTGTAATTTGGGGTTATAGTCGGGGATAATTTGATTGAACTTGTTGATATATGTAGCTTGCAAGGTGGCACCAAGATAAGAATCAACCTATTATAAATTCAATATTAAATACATTATATTATAATACAGTCAAATTAAGTTACCAATGATCCAAGTAGACCAGCCATCAATCCCAAGCCCATCAAACTCCATCTGAAGCGACATACAGGATATTGAATTTTTAATACAAGAGTAGCAGTCAATCCAATCAACTGACCGCCCAAACCTGAGGCGAGAGTTCCAAGGGTAGATAAACCACCGTTGGTGCCAGGAGGCACCTGTTTCAAAGTAGTGATCAAATAAGGCCAATCGGGACTCAAAACCCCCAACTCACTAGCCCAAGTATCACCATTACAGCATGCAAAGTGACCAATAATAGCATATAGGTAAAAAGCGGCCTTAGGACTTGTAAATGTGCAGATGTCACCAGATTCCGACAAAGCTCTCATAGCCAAAATAGAAAACACAGCAGGTGTCAACCCATTACAAAATACTTGTAACCAATTTCGTTGACCTCCAACCTTGTGATCAGCTTCTAAAGATTTTTTTACTTCGGATTTGTACTACTATCTGATGAATATAACATATTTCAAATATTTTATTTAAACTTACCTTAGTCAATTTAGAACTTGAAATAAAAAATACGAACAGTGTAAATGTTGCAAATAAATACTGATTAAGGGTGATGGATAGACCTACGGGGATTGCTGCCAAAGCTCCACTCAAGTTTAAACTGCCCTTCTTAAATCCGTATCCAGCGAGTAATAGGGTTACGATGATTGATAGAATTAGGTTCATTGGTTTAAATTAGGTTTATAATATTTGTTCAAGTTATTTATATTTTGAGACTGGTTCTTTATATTAGGAATTTGAGTTATATTTAAATCAAATAATTTTAAAAACTTGGTTAATGGGATTTTTTTTGAAATTATATTTTTTTAATTAACTTGAATTGGAATTGGACTGAATTGAAATTATATATATATTATAAGGGTTGAAAAATAATAGTTGCTATATTGATAAATATTCGACAATCGAAAATGAAAATTGATAATATCAATTAAATAATTAGCAATATGTTTAATTAACTCTGTCAAAGTAATTTTTATTTAACAAATTATAGTTTATATAAGTAATAAAAAATCAAATATTTTACTCCTTACTTAATTATTATGTTAGTATAGTATAGGAAGCTGATTAAAGGAAATACCAATTTTTTAAAAATGCAAAAACTTCGATCAGGAAACCTTTATCTAATTTATAACATTTAATATTTGCCAGATAATTTGAAGTTTTTGATAACATAAATTTGATATTCTTAAATTTCCATTTTTATATCTATATAATATTTGACAAAAAAAGCAATATATAATGTTTTGTATAATTTAAATACACAAAAATTCAACAAATTGATATCAATGAATCTAACAAAATATATGAAAAACAGTATAGCATTATTTGAATATATACAAAAAATTTTGTACATTGACTCAAATTATAATTTCATCTAGATTCATAACTTAAAAAAAATCCAATTTTTAATAATAAAAAATTCGATAATTTCATAAGATATCAAAACTACATTCTAAAAATACATTATAATATTATCATGAAATAATAATACCATGTATATAAAATAAAGAACTAATTTTGCTTATTTAAAATCTTATAACCAAATAATAGTTTATATGATATATTATTATATAAAGTTTAATAGTAAAATATATAAATTTTTATTAAAAGTTCAAATTATTCGGAGAAATTAATTATATTTTTTGTAAACTCATCTGACTACAGCTTCATACAGTAATACATTTATATACAATTGTATCACACTGAGATAACTTATTTATCATTTGGTTTTGATTAAAAGATTGTATTGCTTGGTTTGTTTGAATATCACTACGAAGGACAGATTTAATTATTGTATTGATTTTACTTCATTATCCCATACTTGTTTAGCAAATTTTATACTAGTTAATATACTAATAATTTGATTAGCTAATTTATTCACTTCAATTTTCTTAATTGAATTTTTTTTAAATTTTTTTTATAATGAGTTTTGAAATTTTGTATTATACCTAGGTCTAATGGTTGTGTATGCGAGGTTATATTTGGAGGTAAATATAAAATAATTGTATTATATAATCTAATATACTGACAAACATCTTCATTTGGGAAATGTCCAGAAAAACTATTAAAAATTAATAACACATTTCAGCCACTTATATGATTTCAAACTCAGACAGCCATTGTATAAGCACTTTTTTGTCATCCATGCACTTTTGTTAGAATAATATATGGAACCAAGTGTATTTGTATTTTGTTTAAAATAATAGAGATTTTCACTTTGTCCTATTATTCCTTATGGGATTTTATCATTCCTATTACCATTAACATACACAATTAGTGTATACCATTGTTCAGAAACTTTTCAACCTTTATTAATTTAGTTGAATAAGAATATGGACCCTGATAAAATAGTCAATTTTAATCAATTTTATATTATCAAATTTTAAATTATAATGTTTATAAGTTATATCATGCTATTTAATTAATATTGTGCTTGTGCATTATAAAAAGATCCTGTTTCATACCTATTATAAATACCCTTCCAAGGATAATTATTAATAATAAATTAAACCTTCAATAATGCTTCACAAAGTACTTTTGAATCAATTAATGCTCTTTCATCTTTCTGATTTAATTTTAAATCTCCTTTTGAAATTACTAAGCAATCTATTTGATAACTCAACTCCTGTAAGTTGGTATAACTGTATTAAAAATTAATTCCCTTTTTTCTATTAATAAATCACCAATAATCTTAACAAATATTTCATATTCACTTATCCTTTGAATTAAACAATTATCTATAATGACTAACATGCTTATTTTCTTCTTTTATGATTTGATTTAATTAGTTATTATTTAAAAAAGATTTCAAATTTTTCAGTTTCAAATATGGTACTTTAGCTTACACTTAGTTTGTATTTCTTTAGATATTTTCAAAGTTGTTTCTCTTTAATTATTGAGTTAGCTAATTTTTAGCAGATTTTACATAGATTTTTTTATGTCATAATAGTTAATTTCTTTGATTGAGTATTCATTGTAATTATAATTAAATAAAAATTATTTATAATATATTAATTATATATTACCTTATATTATATTTTTGTATTAATAAAATATTTTTCAAATACAAATTCATTAAATACTACTGAGTTTGTATAAATAATTTTTATATTATTTTATTTAATATATATTTTTGTAATATTTGATTATATAAAATTTTTAATATATTTACTATTAATTCTCGTATTGTAATTGGTCTATAATTTTACATTAATGCACTTTTATGATATATTATATATTTTTGACATATAAATGATTGTATAATATTAGATTTTTTTAAGCTGTTAATGTAATGATATGATTAAAATGATTAGATTCATTTCTTATTCAATTATATAGTCTAGTTTCAAAATATTTGATACTTTATTTTTATTCAGCTCAAAATAACTTTTTTCACAATATGATTAATATATATTTCATGATTGGTCAAGCTGTATTTTCAATTGATAATTTTGTATATTAAATATTGATGCTTGTCAATTTGTAAAAATTTGACTTATGGAGAATATTGTGTAATGAAATTTTAATAATATAATAGTAATTATTACATCATCGTTTCAAATAATTTGAATTATATTCTTGGTAATGTTATATACACGTATTTAATCGATAACAAATTCTTTGAAATTTGAGCGATCATAACTTTTTCATGTTTTCTTTTCTAATCTCTTGATATTCCCATCAAATATTCTTTAAATCTTCATTTCCATATTAGTATTAGTTTTATTTATCCTATTTCAATATCTTGCTAGTGATGGTTCTGAAACGGTAATCCTGTCCATGCATTAATTTTCGCAATTTTTTATTGATCCACCTAGTATCTTCAGTATGTAAGAGCGTACTATTATGTTTCATAGATAAAATTTTATTCTTAGCTACTACAATTTAAAAAGAAATGTAAAAAGATTAATATAATCGAAAAAATCTTTTTACAAAACGGTATAGTAGTGTTTTTGGATTTATATCAAATACGAAGTATTGCACAATATATTTGATATTATATAAATTTGATATAATTTTAATTATGTACATTTAAATTCCGTCCATTATTGAACAAATTGGCTTTTTTCGATTTTTTACTTGGACAAATATTGATTTATTTTTTTTTCTCTCTGAAAAGATCTATAACTTAGCTTGTATGATTCAAAAAATTATTAGTATTAATCTGTCTATTGCGTTGAATTAATAAATTTATTTTTGTGGTTTTATTTTTAAAAATTGTATAACAAAATTTTCAATATCCCTCATAAATTATTCACACACACACATATATATATATATAATAGGAATATAAATCACTGATGTATATATATATCGCAGAAGATATTTTTTATTTCAAAGAGTTTTGTAGTAAATATTTTATTTATTCCAATTACTATTTTAAAAAATTGATTCAAAGTGAATGAATTTAAAGGTAACAAGGCTGAATAAAAAAGTTGTGATGAACTAATACATAATCCAGTGATTTAATAATAAATGAATTATATAAGCTTAAACCTTTAGAAATACGGATTAATTTATAAATTGTTACTTATAAAATAATTTTAGATTTTTCACAAATTCTGAATAGTATTAAACTTACAATAATTAGGAATAATATTATTATAAAAACCATACCAACTTAAATTCGATAAAATGGGTAATGTACATAAACTTAACAACTTGAAATAAACTATTAGTATTATAGTCTTGTTTAGATCTTAGATTATCAACTAAATCCTTTAAATTGGTATGCTATATAATAAACAACAACTTGAATTTGTTTATATAAAATTCAAAAAGAGGCCTGAATTGTGTAGCTGAAATCTTTGATCCTAAAAACATAATTAAATATATATTACATATTGAGTAAATATTTGATACATTATATATTACAGAAGCTTGTAATTTCTATTAAATTATTATAAATGTTCTTCAAATAGTATATATTTTAATTTCAAAATTCCTTACTCAAATGTAATTTGAAGATTAAGGTACATTTTTAACTGAGAGTAAGGATATTGAATTTTGTTTTTATTTTTTAACCTATACATATATTTAACCCCCAGTGCTTTCAATTCATATTATATTAGGATATTAATGAAAAAAAATCAATAAAATGAAATGGCTGAGAAAACCTATTCTAACTTTACTCAACTTTTATAATTAGCAAACTTTGAAAAAAAAATCCAAATTGAATCGAAAATTCAAATAAAATCAACATAAAATTTAACATAAAGGAAATTTAAAGTGATCGTCAAATTCTAAAATTTTTCTAACATATAAATGATATAGAAATATTATTAATTTTGGAATTTTTTCTTTCATTAATTCAATGTTTTTAAGTCCTCATCTGAGTAACAAGCAGTTATCCAAGGTTTGTACATCATCGTTACCTCTAGAATCTTTGAACAGTCTTAGCGATTTTGTAAGCGATGTGAATTCACTGGCTTCCACTAGGAATTCCAGGGGGTTTGGCATCGAAGATAATGATGGGATGGAGAACGAAGACCGAGGCGATGCCAATATTTTAACCACGCGGCAATTCGTTATCGCGGTGTGTATTATGCAAATCATTGCGATGGGCTATATCAATACATTTGCCGAGTACTTTCAACATTATGACAGGATGATCGCTGACATCACTAAACTTAATTTAATAGTGACAACACTTATACTTATACTGCTATTTCATTTGGGCGTGATTGCTCTCAGTCTCATTATTGAAAATATTAACTTCAAATTACTAATTAATATCAATTTTTTAGTAGTTGCACTATGTTTATTTGGGAATAGCTTTAATTTAATTATTAAGGAATTCGTACTTATATTTATTTGTTTGGGAATTTTTTCGAGTTTTGAATTATTTATTATTCAGTTGCTGATACTTATAAATTGGGTTGCTGATGGCAGTATCGCCATCTGGTTTGGTAGCACCATTGCAGCTAGCATGACAGTCACTCAATTACTAGCAATTGGTGTAGGGTTGATAAAGCAGCACACGACCTTGGGATGGGGAATTAGAATCATGTCATTTATATTCTTATTTTTACAAATTGTATTTAATCTGAATTTTCCTCAGAAGATCGACTTTATTTTGATACAAACTAGATTTCGAATCAATTGGAATATGCTGCTGAATTTTCACTTCGGTATTTGGTTTGTCTTTAGCTTTTGTGCCAGTGTGAATATTTCCGGAATTTCTTATATTTTACAAAATATTATGAAGTTTTCAAAATCTCAGTCTCTAATACTCACTATTGTGGATATCGTCAGCTGGTGCGTTGGTTCGATACTCCTCGGGGTTTTGGGGAATCTTTTGAAATCTAAGAATCTTGTGGTGATCATTGTAGTATTGATAGGAATATTGGGATTCTCACTATGGATGGTTCAACTCAACTATGTTTTAATCTTAGTGTTTTCTTCAATCTTTCATATTCTAATGGGTGGATACTTCCCAACACTTCTATTCAGTTTGAATCAATGTTTCCAGTTGCAAGCGGACGGAAATCAAATGAAATCAACGTTATTAACAGCAATTCAACTGAATCATATCTTACCATACTTACTGCTGTTAATCATAACTCACAGTATCAAGATGACGGGCGCAATGAATTCGTACTTGATCTTAGTATGCTCGTGCTTTGGCATGATTTCGAGTGTCTGGGTTTACTGCTGTAATATCTATTTTAAAGAGGTCAAAATTAGATTTGTATGAAACTTTATCAACGTTGTAATTAACAAGTTCATATATCTTAAAAATTAAATTATTTATATATTTAAATAAATTTAAAATTCCATTATTTTATAAAAAAATTTTTAATAGATCAAAGAATTTATTGTTGGACTAATTTAGATATTTATTCAACGGTACAGTTATTAGGTCTTTCAAATTGTATAGAATAAATCTCTCCTACCTGTCAAAATTAACAGAATAAATAGTAATATACATAATCAAATGATGGTAATAATTATCATAATATACTATTCGAAAACAAACTTGTTTTTGAATTATGATTAACATATTATTTTACCCAAATAGATCAACAATTAGAGAGGAAAATTAAAGTTATTTATAATGTCAATCCAAATCATAAAAAGATTGATTCAATACCAAGACAAATTGAGTTAAATATATATATTTTTCTTAATGAATAATATAAAATATGAATAGAAATTATATAATATTAATGATCTACCTAGTTGAACAATAGTTCTTCCATATATAATAAATGATAAATAAGTCATCAGAACTGATATATTTGTATATTAATAGTGAAATAGTCATCACAAAAACTGAATAATATCAATAAAATTCTAAAATTTGTTTAAATAATTTTCATCATTTAAGTATATTATTAAGATGTAGAATAATTATATCAAATTTAATGGAAAATTGTATCTGAGAATTTAGTATTTAGAATGATACAATCAAATTTAAGGAATAACGCTCAAATCTATTGTAGGTTATTAATTTAAACATTTAATACATATATTATTAATTTTATCAAAAAATATAAATATAGAATATTTATATAATATTGTTGCATTTCAAAACCACACTTCCATCTTGATTGGATAATTAAGCCAATACTATTTGTTAGATATATCATTCACAGAATTAACTATTTAAATAGTTTACTATAAACCATCTTTAATGAAAAATCTTATTATAAAACACAATAATATTTCAATTATAAATTAAAATTAGTGATTTACCCTTATATGTCAATATATTCAATAGTATTTTAAATAAATAACCGAACATACAAGAAAAATAGTATTATTGATAATAAGAAATAATAATACCAAAAACTCAAACATGTATTAATATTAAATAGTGATCTCTGTTGTTGATTAAAATGATACAAGAACTTTTCTAGATATATTACCAAATTTAAAGTATACATATATATATATATATATATTAAGTTATATTTGGTATTATAATAACTAGAAAAATTCTTGGATTGATTAAATGATTAATGTCCGCAAAAGTGATAATAAATATCAATAGAAATATCCTAAATTAATAAATAATTGTGAAAATTATTATTAATGGTAATAGTATATATGAATTTTTTAGATCAAAATCTTTTTTTTCGAAATTATATTTGATAATTTAATAATGAAAATAATTTTTTATATTATTCATTAACTAAAATACTAGAATACTAAGAATTCAAAATCATAGTTGAATAAATACAAAATAAAAATCAATAGATTCAATACAAATTTACTAAATTATATTAGATATTGATTTGTACGAATCAATATTATCTTTAAATTTTTTCATTTTATATTGAATTTTTAACATTTGTTGACTCAATTATTAAATATCTCTAATTAATTTCATTGATGTAATTTGAATAAAGTATATTAACTTACACTTAACAATAATTACGATTTAAACTAATTATTAAATCCTTTTATTAAAACTTTTTGAACATTCATAATATTTCTATTTTGGGATTATTGCGAATATTCCAAAAAATCTTTACAATTTCCTAATTTAGTAAATTTATATATGGTTTGCTTTTACCTGATGAATGAGTCACTATTCATCATTATCCCAAAATTATTAAATTTATGAAAATAGAGTATTTAGGTTAAACACGTCAAGGGTCCTCTAGTAACCAATCAATTGAGCAGATTCGGACTATTTCAATTAATGAATAGCTGAACAAACTGGTGATATGTTCACTAATTGGACTGAAAAAAATATAAGAATGTGGATTGAAATCAATTTTATAAAAAAGCTATTCAACAACTTTAGATTATCTATAAGATTAATCAATATCAGTAATTGATGAAAAATGACTGCATAAGGAAATTGAAGGACTAGATACAAAATTCAGCATGAGTCATTCTCAATAATTTCTACGTCACATGAAATTTGGTTTGAATTTAAGGATTCAGTCGTATTTATATAAGCTTGCACCAGTAAATGCAATCAACGATTATTTATTTGATAACAAATAACAATTAAAATAATAATAACAATAATATAAATAATTGTTATATAGTCTGATCCATTATTTTCATTATTAAACTGTGACATACTTTCAATTCATCATATAATATTAACATAATGACGACACAAGATAAACTTCCTATTGTATATTTTGATACTACTTTGAGAGATGGTGAACAGGTAAATTCACTAAATATAAAATATTATGACTCCACAATTCTAATCCAACTCTAGTCCCCTGGCGTCACCCTCTCAGTAAGTGAAAAGTTGGATATTGCCCGCCATTTGAGTCGCTTGGGTATTGACGTACTTGAAGCCGGATTCCCAGTTGCCAGTGAAGGTGATTTCCAAGCAGTTCATGCTATTGCCACCCAAATTGGTCCATTGACAGAAGGTAGAAAAGATGGAAGACCAATGGTATGCTATCACATAATTATACATTTTGATATCATTATACTAACATAAAGCTAAATGTAGGTAATTTGTGGTCTCGCCAGAGCCGTCATCAAAGATATCGATCGTTGCTTCGCTGCCATTAAACCAGCTCCTAGGAAACGTATCCATACATTCTTGGCCACTTCAGATATCCATTTGCAATACAAATTGAAGATTACGAGAGAACAGTGCATTGAACAAGCTATTGCAGCTGTCAAACATGCCAAATCTTTGTGTGAGGAAGTTGAATTCTCCCCTGAAGACTCTGGTAGATCTGATAAGGACTTCCTCTGCCAAGTTTTGGGTGCTGTGATTGAAGCTGGTGCCACTACTCTTAATATTCCAGATACAGTTGGTTATAACACCCCTCAGGAATATTATGACATTATGAGTTATCTCATTAAGAATACCAAGGGCTCTGATAAAGTTATTTGGTCAACTCACTGTCACAATGATTTGGGCTTAGCTACTGCCAACACTCTCGCTGGTGTATCTGCAGGAGCCCGTCAAGTTGAAGTCACAATTAACGGTATTGGCGAACGTGCCGGTAACACCTCCTTCGAAGAAGTTGCTATGACTCTCTATGTCCATCCCGATCGCTATCCTGTTACATCAACTCATATTGACACCACTCAAATCTATGGTGTATCTAAGCTTGTATCACAATACACCGGTATGGCAGTTCAAGCCAACAAAGCTATTGTAGGTGCGAATGCATTTGCACACGAGTCAGGCATCCATCAGGACGGCGTTCTCAAACATCAGCAAACTTATGAAATTATTTCCCCAGAAACAGTCGGTGTTCCATCCAACTCCTTAGTTTTGGGTAAACATTCCGGTAGAAATGCCTTTAAAACTCATTTGGCTGAAATGGGCTACAAGGATCTTTCTGATGAACAAATTCAAGCTACATTCGTCAGGTTCAAGGCGCTTGCTGACTCCAAGAAGAAGGTTACTGATCAAGATCTCGTAGCTTTGCTTGAAGATCAAGTGAGACAACCCGAACAAATTTATAAACTTGGAGCTCTTCAAGTCACCTCAGCCAATGAGAACAATGCTACTGCCACAGTCACGATCCTGAAACAAGTAGAAGCTGACCAATTCCAAGAGTTCACTGATGCTGCTGTTGGTAATGGCCCCGTCGATGCAATTTTCAAAGCGATTATGCGTATCATCGGCATGCAATTCCAACTCCAATATTTCGAAGTCAAGAGCGTCACCGAAGACACTGATGCTCTCGGTACTTCAGTAGTCAAGATTACACCCATCACACCCTCCGACGGTCTTGGCAGCAACGACAGTGGCGTTGAACTCGACCAACAGACCCGTCTCAACAAAACCTCACCCATGTCCTTCCGTGGTCAAGGTACCGATCCCGACATTTTGAGAGCTAGTGCCAAAGCCTACCTCCACGCCGTCAACCGAGTTTTAGAAGAGAAAGACAATCTCGATTGCCCTAGACTCTATACTCAAGGACCTTGAACAATATATTCAAGAATCTTAATAACAATATCTGTTTTGTGCATATTATCAACCAATAAAATGTATATTTTATTTTTTGAATTAAGTGGTATTATTAAATCGTTCATACTGATATATTCCATTTAAATCCAAACTTCAAGTTAGTTAAACCTTCTTCAATATATCTATTGTGTAATAAATGTTTAAATCAACCACTTTTTTATGATATAAAAAACTTTTATTAATAAATTTAATTTTCTTCAACTTTACAGATTATCCTCAGTTTAATATATCTAATATTAGGTTGGGCACTAAATAATGATTTATTTGAACTTTTATGAATTGAATTTCAGTTATAGTTGATATATATATTAAAGCTGATAGTCTCTAGTATTGGAAAATATTTTGGCCTGTACTTTGGGCAATTACCAAATCAAATAAAATCTGTCCTTTTTTATTTAGTACTGAAATTATTTACCCTTATTACCAATCTCTGTAATATGTTTTTAATTACATGAACTTTGAATTTTTTTTTGAAAATTATAAAACGAATATAATCAGGAGTGTTATGAATATGGAAATTTTATCCAATTTTTTTAGAAAATTAATCTTTATTTAAAATTCACCATTTAAAATATATTACAAGAAATTCAGTTTTAAATCCTATTATTTATAAATTGACCTTTTGGTAATATTTACAAAATCACTATACTATAGTAATTTAAATTAATATTTAATATTCTTCTCATTTTATTATATTTTTTTATTTTTATCAAATTTGAAAAAATTGACAGAATTTTAACTAAATATATTCCTTATTTAATGGTATTGAATTATTTATATGGATCATAGATTTATATAATATTGTAAATAACTATAATAGCTAAGGATTTTTTGTAATAGTTTTTAATCTTTTCAAGTAATAATAATTTGTTAATATTTAATTTATTATTTAAATAATAAGTATTTATTTATTTAATCAAACAACCCATATTTTTGAGTAAACTCAAAATATTTTATTTGAATAATTAAAACTTATAATTCAAATTTTTAGAAAAGAATTAAATTATATATTAATAAACTTTCTAACTTTATTTATATTTATAGGATTATTAATTGGATACTTTATTTTTGAAAATTATTTCTTTATAATCAAATAACTGATTTAATAGCTTATTCTTCAATAAAATAAAAACTTATAATCATAAGTTTTCAATAAAATTTAAGGGAGCTAATAAATAAATCATTTATTGATAGATTATTTTTATATATAATTTCATTTATATATCAAAATTTTGAATCTGAAACCAAATAACAAAATATTATAAATATTTATATAAGCTTCAAATAGGTTTTTTGAAATAATTTAATTATAATTTCATTATGGTATGATATGCTATTTATATATTATTATATTTGAAAAATTATTATTATTTACTATTATACCTTATATATTTTGAAATTATAAAACCAAATTCAATTTAAACAAAATAAGATTGAAAATAAAATTATTTTCACAAAAATATAATATCATGTAATAAAATTATTAGTAGTTTATTTTACTATATTATTTATAAATAATTTTTTCAATAAATTTTAAATTTTATAATCAATATAAATATTTTAATTCTTAATTAAGTTAATTTCTCTTTTATTATATATATTGGTATAAAAATTAAAAAATGGCAAATTTTTTAATTTTGGATCTTTCAAACATATTAT
>JNEM01012317.1:0-11747 GCA_000697335.1 Conidiobolus incongruus B7586
AAATTTATATCAATTAATATTAAGTTAACAATTCAATGAAATTATTAACTCAGTTATTAAATAATTATTATTATATAACTATACCTATATATTTTGAATTATATGAATTTGATTTTATATTAACTTTCAATTATTAATAATAAATAAATAAATATAATAATTTTTAATTTTCTTTTAATATTTTGTAATATTTTTTGTTATTTATAAAGTATAAAATAAAATGAATTATAATCAATTTATTTTATATTCCTGATATTACACTAATTTAATAAATATATATATATTTATATTTTGATAAATTGATAGAATATTATTTGAAAATTCATTACAAATTATATTAATAAAAATAATTTTATTTTAAAATTAATAAATAATTTGAGTGAAATATAATTTACCACCACTTGACACTAGATTTCATTTCATTAACACAGCAGTTTCTAAAGGTGTTGCCAGAGAATTCACCAACTTTGAGGTTGTAGCAACCGTCACTTCCATTCCATTTACCTCCGGGGGTTGCCCAGCAGCAAGCGCGAGAGTTAAGGTTATCGACCCAGCTGGCGGTGTTCTTACCAACACATCTACCAGTCTTAGCAGCGACCAAAGAAGTTAAAGCGAGGACGATGAAGCTCTTCATATTTGTATTTAATATTATGTATTTGATGATGATAATATTTGATTGATCAGTTCGCTTTATATATTTATATATTTTAAAATATGATCATCAAGTGGATTATTATGCAATTTAATATTTGACAAAAATAATAATTGGATTTTGAGGAAATATTTTGAATAGTTGATTTTAAAAAGTTGATTGACATCATTATAAAAAAATTAATCAATTAAATAATTGATTGTGAAATTTCAATAATAATTCTAAATTTAATAAAAATTAAGAACTTTTAAATTCTTAAACTTGATAATATATTCAATTTGTATATAAAGTGTCAAAGTAATAAAAATATATATTTTAGAGAAAGTAATATATTCAAATCATAAAAGTGTTTTGCACTCTTATTTAGTCCTAATTTGAAAAATTAAATGAATACACAATTAGAGATCCTCAATTTGAATTTTATAAAGTTCCACTAATCGATTTAATCAAAAACCTGTTGGTTTTTAAATTATTTCCATATTTGAATCAATGATCGAATAATCATTATTATTTCGTAAATATATTTTTACATTATATAATATTTATAAAACAACCTAAATCTGTCAAATTTATATTAATATTATTTAAAAATAAAAGATTTCTGACCCAATATATAAATGGCTATTAGCTGTTTGTGATGAATTGATTTAGAGTGCTTGAATTTTTTTCACTAATAAATAATTTGATTAAAATATAATTACGTTATAGTTTTTATAATGCTCTATTTTAAATTTAATAATTAAAAGATTATTTAATGATTGTAAAATATATAATAACTTCATTAATTTTTCAAAATTTGACTTATAAAAATGAATAAAGATAATAACTTGATAATGTTACCTAATGAATAAAAGATGGATACTGAGAAAAAAATATTTTATCTATTAACAAGTTGATATTCATTGATAAAAGACATAATCTATTGAAAAAATATAATTTTATCAAATGAGAAATAAATTTAGTTTGGAAATATACTAATAAAACTTGAATTAGATTGATAGATCCATTAATTCATAAAAAATCTTGATTATATTAAATTAATTACTATATTAATAATTTTTATCAAATTACCTTATTTGATTTAGGTAAACAGTTTAACCATGTGGATTATAAATTTTTAATAATAATTTTAAACTTAAAATTGAATAATATATTGATACTTTTAATTATAATAATATAATTAAATTTATTTAAAAGAATAAATTGTATTAAATGTTTTTAACTTATATAATATATATTATAATCCAAAAATTCAAAAATATTAATAGTAATTATTAATACTACTTTATTTAAATGATCAAATTTATTTGAATGTATAAATAATACAATTTATAAAGTATCTATTTATTTCTTTTTAAATTCCTTTTATTATTATATTAAATGAGTAATAAAAGAAATGAAAGGTAAAATTTATAATATACAATAATTTAAGAATTAAATCTTTATTTCAAATAATAATTAAATTCTATATTTATTAAATATTATCCTTTTATAAAATTTAAGGCTTTCGGGATTTTTGTGTATTTGTGATGAAATCATTGTCAAAAATATTAACACTGCTTGAGGAAGCAGTGTAATGATCAGAATTAGTAATGGTGGATGATCCAGGACATTCCACCATAAATTGAGTTGAAAGAGAGTTTTATCGATTTTGTCAAATAGTGAGAAGGACCCAGATTAAGCTGATTTTTATATGAATCATCCAAATTCCTGCTTTTTATAATTTAGGTCGGATAGAGTGATTTAGGATGTACCGCTATTTGGCTGAATAGCCAATTAGCAAATGAAGATAAAGTGAATCTATATGAGGGGAAAGAATAATTATTAGGTTGAATTGATGTAGATATACTCAATGATAGCAGAGATTTCAGTCTTATAAAAACATTGAAGATAAAAATATAACATATCCCCAAAATATTAGACGTTCGAGAAAGTTTTATTTTACCGATTTTAATATGAATAATTAATCAGCTCAAAAACTATCAAAATTATTCGCAATTTCAATATTACACGGTATGATATTAATTACTCACTAATTGTTAGTTATAAATAATAAATACTTGAGCCCAATACTCTGATTAACATGTATTATGTATAATATTTTTTGATCATATCTTTTGTATCTTTTTAGCTTATTTCTAGATTTTTCCATTTATAAAATGAATACAATATTTCTAGAAGGATAAATAAACAAAAATGAGATTTGGTATATAAAGATATATATTATATACTATTTTATCTAAAATTGGGTATTATTCTAAATTATTATTTAATTTTATTAACTAATTATGATATAATATTAAATAAAAAAGGTATATTACTTTTTTATTTAATATTTTTAAATATTTTATAACTTTCTGTATTGTAAAATATAAATATTAAGAGAAAATATTTATTTAAATAATTGTATAATAATTTTATTTTTGAAATTTAATTATATATTAAAATTTTCAAAATTAAGTTATTAATTTTTATTATCAATTTTAATAATTCTTTAATTTTTGATATTAAAATTTAAATAACTGATATTATAATTGATTTCAATTTTTTTTATATTTATATTTTAATCAATATTATGTGTCGAGCGTAGATACCAAGGTTATTGGTGTTCCTATTGAAGGATGCCATATGATGAAGGTAACACATGATTTAGTTAACTGATAATCCTCATTGTATAAAATGAAGAAAATTTTTGAAATAAAAGCCAGTTTTTTAGTTTATACATTACTTTAATTGACATCTGTTCAAAACTTTATTTTTACTTATTAAAGATGAATTCTAGTGATGCTAATTCTAATAGCAATATTCATCATATTGAAACCTTTGTAACTGTAAATAGTGGAAGTTTACAACATTATGTATGATATTTTAAAGATTTAAACTCATTTTAATATTATTCAACTAATTAATTTTACCATCAATTAGTACATGAATTAATCTCATTTTTACTGCAATGTCTGAAAATGTTACCGAAGTAACCATGATATTTGAGTTTATAACAACCATCCTCGCAATTCCATTTGCCACCATGGATACGAAGCAGAAAGTACGAGATAATGACGATCTACTCAGCTAAGGGTAGCAGTTCCAATTAATCTTCCAGTTTTAGTAGATACTAAAGTTAAAGGAAAAATTATGAACCTCTTATTGCTCGCTATTATTTACAATATAAATGATAATGAAAATTACTTGAGTTTCTTTATATACTGTATTTTTTTTCTTTAGAAGACCGCTATCCAATGGATATACAATGCATTTAATACTTAATAAAGTATAAAGTAAAGCATTTTGAATAATATAATAAATCTAAAACGTTCAAATAACTATTTTTACTCTATTTTCCTCAATTAATTTTTAATATATGTATATTGAATATAAATATAAAATTTTCTTTTTTTTCACATAGTTATTGTTTTATATTAATAATCAATATATTCTAATCTTTGACAAATAATAATAATTTAATTAAAGGCTAATGATTTACAAAACATTAATAGTAGACCCCTTGCTATTTTAAAAATTGATCAATTATATCAATATATGTGATTACTTTATTAATTTCAATAAAGTAAATCTATTATTGAGTTTACTTTCTAATCCAATAATAATTTTTACCTCACAATAATAAATTTAAAATTATTTAAT
Organism: Conidiobolus incongruus B7586; assembly: GCA_000697335.1. NCBI lineage: Eukaryota > Fungi > Entomophthoromycota > Entomophthoromycetes > Entomophthorales > Conidiobolaceae > Conidiobolus > Conidiobolus incongruus. The sequence continues at coordinate 4,298 of JNEM01012317.1, forward strand.
AAATTGCAAATTAATAATAAACTGTAAATTAGTTATATATAATTAATAATAAAAAATTAATTTCTAGATATCTATAATAATGATAATTTGTAATAAAATGAATGTTAGAGATATTGAACAACTTTTTGTCACCAAAATTTTATTATTTACAACTAAAAACTTAAAATTCTCTATTTATTCTTAATACAAATATCCACTTATCCATATAATCATTTTCTTGTTTATTATTTAAAAATACCTTATTTGTTGCAATAAATGTGTAATATATATATACTGTTTACTCAAAATAATCATTTAATGTTCAGTGTTCTTATTGATAACCTTAAAAATTTCCTAATTTATTCAAATTACTATTTTTATTAAATAAAAAATATTGAGAAAATAAGATAATAATAAATTAAATTAATTTAATTTATTCATACCTTGAAATAATTTATAATTAATTTTTAATTATTTTAATATTTGGAAAGTTTTGATTTTATAAATAACGAATTATTAAAATATTAATTAGGATCACAGTCCACAATGTACAGTATAATTTTATTAGAATTGGTAGTTTTTAGAATGTTATACATATAAAATCAAAAATTTTTTTAATAATAAACCAAATTTATCAAAATTATGTACTATTTTTATGAATCATATATATATATATATATATATTAAATAAATAAAATTTGAAAAACATAATATGAATTTAATATTTAAAAATTTTTTTTGTATCGTAAATTAATAATTTTGATAATATAATAAATTAATTCAAACATATACAAGACTAATTGTTATTTTTTTAATATAGAATTAACTTTGTTTTATAATAAAGTTAATTTGAATTATATATTCCATATTTTTAAATATTAAAATTATGATATTAGTACCAGATTAATTATATATTGATTAAATTTGGAATCTTGCAATATATATATATATATATATATATATATTAAAAATTTCCATTTTATGAGCTAATAATATGAATCTAATAAAATAACTTTTTATGATTTAATGATTTTGTAATTTATGAACCTATCTAATCAGTTATTAAAATTTGCCAACTAAATAGATGTATTTTATTTTGTATATGATTAAATTATTAATACCAATTATATATAGTTAAAGTGATTAAACTTTATATTATTATAAAATGATGAATTGTATTATTAATATATTTGAAATTATTTAAAAATTTGTTTTATAATATTAATAATATTAAGCTTTATTATAATATAATTTAAAATAATAATACAATTGTAAATTTGACAAAAAACAATGAAATTCTAAGTATCAGAGTTATAATTTAGATTAATATAAGGTAGTTATGCTAATCTCAATTAAAATATTTATATATATTCATAATATTTGCATAATAAAAATTCTATAAAACACCATTTTCGAAATTAAAATTTTTAAATTTAATTATTAATAGAATGATCATTTCTATCACAATGAAAACTGTCTTAATAAATATATATTCATAAGTATATAAAATTAATTCTTTTGATTATTCATTTTATATAGACAAATATTATGAAATTATCTAGACTTGATTACTGAATTAAATCATAATAAAATATTGAAAAGTCTCTTTAGAGTATTTTGAATAAAATCAGATATCATATATAATATTAGTGTATTTAAATATTAATACTATTATTAATTAAAAATCGAAATTTATTTGAAACTAGTTTCAAAAGTATAAGATTTGCTTTAATAATCAAGTTTTATTTATTATAATTTGAACTTAATATTAAACTTGAAATTAATTTTATTATCCACATATCCATTAAAATCAAAAAAAAATACTTTTATAATTGAATAATAAATCATATTAATTATTAATCACCTTAGTTTAAAATTTATGATGAATATTTTGAAATATTAATATAATATAGTCTTCTCAATTGAATAAAAGTTATTGTAATCTGATTATTTGTGAATATGCAATAAACCAAATATTTTATTTTATATAATTTGAATTATAAAATATTTATCAAAGTTTAGACATATTGTTGCTTTGATATAATAGTATTAGATGTTAATACTTATATTGTATTAATTATAAAATGGTTTAGAGGTATCAAGTTTTTGAATAAAATGCTTAGTCAATATATTATAATTTTATTAACAGAAAATACTTTTTGATATATAATATAATATATAATTGATATCGAATAGTCAAGATTTATGAAATAATAATATAAATCCTTGTTTAATTGGTTTAATTAATACATAATATAAATAGAACTTATCAAAATATATTTGATCTATTAATATCCTTTTTTCTGAAAGAAAATACAATTTTTATATATTATAATACTATATAAATTTTCATAGCAAAGCTATAACGATAATTATGAGTTTTAAATTAAAATATTAAATTTCTATTAATTTCATTATTTTATATAATATCCAAATTAATGAGAAGAAATGAGAGCAAAATATTTATTAATAATCAAATCTATGGATTATCCTTTAATAATATCAGTTTTTTCTCAATAAATTTAAATTGTATCAAATTTCAAATTCGGGGGGTAAAAATTTGGATTTAAATGTTTTCAGCTTATGACTAAATTATTTGTAAATGATTCTAGATTTTTATGTCTTATTTAAATTTAATAAGCATAAAAATACGAATATGAAGGATTCTTGTTTAATAATCAATGTGGGGTAAATTTATTTTGTAAGATTCTAAATTTTATTTATAATTTTGATATTAAATTGAAATCTTGTTAAGGATGAAGTTATATACAAAAATATATTCATAATAATATAAAATATTAGATAGTGATTTCAATATTAAACTAATTAAATGTTGAATACAATTGTTTGGTAGAATATGATTGTTTATTAATATAGAACGGGTGAAGTATTATTTACCACCACTTGACACTGGATTTCATTTCATTAACACAGCAGTTTCTAAAGGTGTTGCCAGAGAATTCACCAACTTTGAGATTGTAGCAACCGTCACTTCCGTTCCATTTACCATCGGGAGTGGCCCAGCAGCAAGCGCGAGAGTTAAGGTTATCAACCCAGCTGGCGGTGTCCTTACCAACACATCTACCAGTCTTAGCAGCAACCAAAGAAGTTAAAGCGAGGACGATGAAGCTCTTCATGTTTGTATTTAATATTATGTATTTGATGATATAATGTATTGAATATTGAAATAAATTCTAGCATATTTATACCAAAATTTAGTTATCAACTACAATCTCAGCATCAAAATTATTCATCATCTTTGAGCTCAAAATGTGATCAAGTGAAAAAAATCCAAAAGTTTACCCCATAATATGAGGTTTAATTAAAAATATTTGATTAAAAACAAAAATTCTCTTATTAAATATGTATTTTAATAATTTACTCAAGGTGTTCAACATTAATCAATACCTGTCAGTATCTCTTTTTAGAAATGAATGCTAAATTCGTCAAATTGATATCCATATACTATAATTAAAATTTTGGATATATTAATTAAAAATTTTTACCTATTAAAAATATTAATATTTCAATTGTTAAATATTAAGTAAAAATATCTAGAATCTATATAATTTTACTTATAGATATTTTTATTTTATTTTAATAATTTTTAAATAATAATAATAATAATAATAATAATAATAACACTATTATTATATTATCAATATGATGAACTTGAATACTAGTTAAATTATCAAATATTCATTATCTTATAATTTATTTGAATATTCAAATAAATTTCTCATTCTTTATTATACTATTATTTTTTATTATAGTCTTTCTTACATTATTATATATATATATATATATATATATTATATTATATTATATTTCTTTGTAATTTAATTTCATATGAAAATCAAATTATTATTTCAAATTTAATTTATAAAACGATTATAACCTAATAAATAAATATAAGATCAGCAAAACAAATATTTAAAATATTTACTTAATATGATTAATTATTTGAATGAAGAAAATATATATATAATTTAATAAAAATTATTCGTTTTTTATAATTTTTTTTTAATTTTAATCAATATAATTTTAAATATACCATTTAGAATATATAGATGAATTTGGAAAACTCTAGAATTTACTATTAAACTGAAAATATATTTGTTTCATTAAGTTATTAAATTTAATTTGAATGATTAATAATAAAAATTTAGTAACTTAAATGATTTGAAAATTGAATTATATTCTTTTATTTATAATATTATTAAGTTTTTTAGAATTTATTTGATAATTTGGTTATTAATCAAATTATTAATATATTCAAGTGAATGAATTGAATATTTTTATTATTTGAAAATTATTCCTTTTGAAAGGATTTAATAATTTTAATTCATTCAAATTAGTTCGTTTAAGACGGGGTTGGGGATTAACATATATTTAATGCTAAAATCTGATCTTGGAGTTGAATCCTTGAACTAAGTAGGGATAAGAGAAAGTGTATTGAAATTCCTTAAATTTATGTATCATTATGTATCAATTATATAATTATCAAAATTTAGTGATTCAAATTTGATAGTAATTAAATCCGAATTATTATTCAGTTCGCGAAATTATATCATTTGAATTGAATTAATCTATATTGGTATTTTGAGTTTTTATGGATAGTATCTATTTTTGATTATATAAACTGAAATAACTGTATTATATACAGTAATCTCAAATTAAATTAATAATCAAATTTAAAAAAGGGATGAATAATTAATTGATTGTATAATTGTGATTTCATCTATAGGGATCAACCTAATTTCTTATTTGCTAATTAATAATATTTTATTTTATTCATTCGAAATATAATAAATTACAGTTTCTTCAAATATACTTACAAAAATATCATTAATATAGAATTGTAATGTCTGAGTATTATTGCACTCTTACATTTTTAATTTGATTAATAGCAGATTAAAATATTTAAATAATCTAATTTTGGTCAATTTCAATTAATCATGCTGATTTCAGGCACAATAGAAATTGCAAAGCAGGTATCCCTGAATGCTACATAATGCAAGGTGTCAGTTATAGTATATAAACATCGATAATCTTTATTTTCAGCAACCAAAATTAATATTTATTTTTATTATTAGTATTTAAGATGTTGAATCAAAAATTCATTACTCTCTTTATTATGACGCTTATGTGCGTCCAAGCACAAACTCCAACCCCAATTTCTGATCTCTTTCCAGTTAACACAGTACCTGTAAATGATTCACAGGAATCTGGAAAAGAAATGAATGAATCCAAAGACAAGACCGAACCAGCCGCTCCGACTACTTCTGACTCACTCGCAACATCCTCAACTTCTCCTATTGAAACAAGCACCTCCGATATAACACCTGATACTATATCCAGCACAACCGACAACTCCACTCCTACTTCTTTACCGAGAGCATCTCCTTCTCCTCCAACCATTATTCCTACAAAGCAAGAGGATAAAATCGACTTTAGTGATCCTTTATGGGCACTTAAAGCTTATCCTCAACTTGCAGCGATAATTAACAACCCGTTATGGGCAGCTCAGCAAGATCCCGCCTTCTGGGCCAGGTGGAACAATCCTAATTGGGCAGTAATTAATCCTCCTCAAAATCCTACCACAATTCCTCCTTCCACTAAAATTGATGCATCTACAGAAATTATCCCTAAACAAGAGATCAGTCCCACAGGTACTGTCGAAAGTGTACCAATCCAACCAGTCCCAAGTCCTATCATTCATGCAGCTCAGTCAGATTTCCCTAATGGTGAAAATTCAGCAGCTAACACTGAAGCTGATACAACCCATAAAGATGATTCTAGTTCTGAACAACATACTTCAAATACTGAGGCAGATCAACCTGAGCAAAATGACACTAGCTCTGAACAATCAGCTTCAAATTCTGAGATTAATCCATCTCAAGAAAATAATCCTAATTCCGAGCCCGATCCCAATGTTTAAGCAATATTAATAATTCCTTAAATATACTACATTAATTTTACTATTCCTCAATGTAATATTTATTAATAATCTCGAATTAACTTTTATATCATCTGCATTAATATTATTAATAAACTTTTATTATTTTTATTTTTATAAATTTATAATAAATAATTTTTGAAAAAATAATAATATACTTAATATAATAATTTCTTAAGTGGTATCAATCAATTATGATTTATTTTATAAAACTATTAAATTGGTATAAATATATATTCAATTTCTTTAAGTTATTTTTATAATCAATAATTTAAATTTATAGTAGATATAAATATTTTTTAATATTACTTTGTAATTTAAATAATGGGAATTTTTTGCAATTGAAAAAAATAAACATTTTAATATATAAAAAATAAAAATATATATAATATAAAATTAATAATTTCTTTTATTTCTAATAACCTTTTGCTATACTTTTAATAAAGATTTAACATGTAAATAACAGTTCTTTTTATTAAAGTTTGAAATTTGATATTTTACAAACTAAATAAATTTTCCTGTAGAAATTTTCTTTCTTGTAAGCTAGTTTTTTAATTGCTTAAAATAATTATAATTACATAAGTTATAATCTAAAGAATATACTAAATATAATAGTTTTTTCCATTTATTTTTAATTAGAAAGTTTTTTATTACTTTAGATTTATATATTTTATAATTATTATGTAAAATAATAAGTTTTCTTAAATTATATTAAGAATACTAATTAAAAATAATTTTAATTAAAAAAGAAATATAAAGTTTATTATTAATTAATTTTTCTTTAAAAAATAAATAAAAATAATATATGTTATTTTAATTTATTATAATAATTAATATTTATTTATCAAAAAAATATTTATTTAAAGGAATTTATAAAGGAGGTTGATTTAATTTAATTTAACACTTTGATTTATATTTTAATAAAAGATTATACAAAAAAAATTTAAGATTTATCAATTATTATAATTTATTGTAAAAGCTTTAGTTTCTTATTATACCTTAGTAAATTTTATTTAACAATAACTACTCTAGCTTTTTTTTAAGTTTTAGTTAAATTATAAGATATTTATTTTATATTTTTATTAATTAATTTTAATTTAAACTTTAATATATACAAAATACTTATACAACTAATATTAAAGTATTTTGATAATTTTTTAACTAAAATAAAAAAATGTTTTTTAATATATATTTTTTACTTCATTAATAATTAAAAGACTAATAGTTAAAATTAATCTTTTAGATTTTAATAAGTTTTAAATAATTTTTCTCTTAGCTTTAAAGTAATTTATTTAGATATAAATTGTTAATTTAGATAATATTTTATTATCAAAAGCTATTTGTAAATTTTAAATGATTTTTAAGGATTTATGGTTAAGTTTTGCTAATACTAAAATAAAAAACTATTGATTGTTACTATTTAGTTTAAGTATAATTAAATTAAACAACTAATTTTGAAAAATTATTTTTTTAATTAAAAAAATTATTATATATATATATATATATAAAACT